>RCUC01025461.1:0-29869 GCA_003697995.1 Taxidea taxus jeffersonii
GTAGCACCATTAGTTGGAAAATGCCTTTTCCCCATTGTATAGTCTTACCTCCTTTGTTGATGATTAATTGACATATAAGTATGGCTTATTTTTGGGCTCCCTATTCTGTTCCATTGATCAATATGTCTGTTTTTGTACCAGTACCATACTGTTTTGATTTGTACAATTTTGTGACTTATCTTGAAATCTGGAACTGTGATAACTTTAGCTTTGTTCTTCTTTTTCAAGTTTCCTTTAACTGGTCTTTTATCATTTCATACAAATTTTAGGATTTTTTTGTTCTAATTCCATGAAAAATGTTGGTATTTCAATGAGTAAGATGCAAAATCTATAGATTGCTTTGGGCAGTATGGACATTTTACAAATATTGGTTTTTCCAATCCATGAGCATGGGATATCATTCCATTTGTTACTATCAATTTCAGTTTCTTTCATCAAGGTTTCACAGTTTTCAGAGTACTGGTCTTTCACCTCCTTGGTTAAGTTTATTCCTAAGTATTGTATTATTTTTGGTGTAGTTGTAAATGAGATTGTTTTCTTAATTTCTCTTTGTTCTAATTTATTACTAGTATATAGAAATAGAACAGATTTCTTTATTTTAGTTTTGTACCCTGTGACTTTACTAAATTCATTTATCAGTTTTAGTAGCTTTTTGGTGACATTTTTAGGGTTTTCTATATAAAGTATCATGTCATCTGCAAATAGTGAAAGTTTTACTTCTTCCTTAGCAATCTGGATGCCTTTTCTTTCTTTCTTTCCTTCCTCCTTTTTTAAAAAAGATTTTATTTATTTATCTGTAAGAGAGAGAGCACAGACAGGGGGAGCAGTAGGCAGGGGGAGAAGCAGGCTCCCCACTGAGCAAGGAGCCCAACGCAGAACTTGATCCCAGGATCCTGGGATCATGACCGGAGCTGAAAGCAGATACTTAACCAACCAAGCCACTCAGGCATCTCTGGAAGCCTTTTATTTCATTTTATTTTTCTTATCTGATTGTTGTAGGGAGGACTTGCATTACTCTGTTCAATAAAAGTTGAGAGAGTAGACATCCTTGTGTTGTTTCTGATCTTAGAGGAAAAGCTCTCAGTTCTTAATCGTTGAGTATATTAGTTGTGGGGTTTTTTTATACATGGTCTTTATCATGTTGAGGTATGTTCCCTTTAAATCTACTTTATTGATAGTTTTTATCATGAATAGAAGACATACTTTGTCAAATGCTGTTTCTTCATCTATTGAGATGATCATATTTTTTTGTCTTTTCTCTTGTTAATGTGATATATCAAGTTGATTGATGTGTGAATATTGAACTATCCTTGCATCCCTGGAATAAATCCCAATTGATCATGGGAATGCTTTTTAAAAATAATCCAATCAAGAAACAGGCAGAAGACATGAACAGACATTTCTCCAAAGAAGACATACAAATGGCCAACAGACACTTGAAAAAATGCTCAATGTGATTCAGCATCAGGGAAATACAAATCAAAACTAAAATGAGATACCACCTCACACAAGTCAGAATGGCTAAAATTAACCACTCAGGAAATGTTGGTAAGGATGCGGAGAAAGGGAAACTCTCTTATGCTGTTGGTGGGAATGCCAGCTGGTGTATCCACTCTGTAAAACAGTATGGAGGTTCCTCAAAAAGTTGAAAATAGAGCTACCTATGACCCAACAATTGCACTACTGAGTACCCCAAAGTTACAAATGTTGTTATCTAAAGTGGTACCTTCACCCCAGTATTTTAGCAGCAATATCCACAGTAGCAAAACTATGTAATGAACCCAGGTGTCTATTGACAGATGAATGGATAAATATGTACTATATATATATAATGGAATACTACTCAGCCATGAAAAAATGAAATCTTGTTATTTGTAACAACATGGATGGAACTAGAGGGTATTATGCTAAGTGAGATGAGTCAACCATAGAAAGATAATTATATGTTCTCACTGATATGTGGAATTTAAGATCATATGTTTCAAGGAATTTGCTTATTTTTTTAGACTGTTCAATTTGTTGGTATATAACATTTCATAATATTCTCTTAAAATCTTTTGTATTTTGTGTTCAATGTTATTTATTCTGCTTGATTTCTGATCTTATTTATTTGAGTCTTTTCTTTTTGTTGAGTCTGGCTAAAGGTTTCTCAATTTTGTTGATCTTTTCAGAGAACTAGCTCCTGGTTTCATTGATCTGTTTCAATTGTGCCCCCCCCCATTTCATTTATTTTTGCTCTGATCTTTATTATGCAGTTTCTTCTCTTAGCTTTGGCCTATGTGTTTTCTCCTTTTTCCAGCTCTTTTATGTGTTTGGTTGGGTGGTTTATTTGATATTTTCCCTCCTTCTTGAGATAGTTCTATATAGCTATAATTATCCCTCTTAGAACAGCTTTTGTTGCATCCCAAGATTTTGGACTGTTGTGTTTTCACTTTCATTTGTTTCAATGTATTTTTTTTTATTTCCTTTTTGATTTCTTAGCTGAGCCATTTATTTTTTAGTGGAATTTTAATTTAGCTTCCATGTCCTTGTGTTCTTCCCTGATTTTTCTTGTGATTGATTTCTAGTTTCATACTGTTGGGGTTTGAAAAGATTCATGATATGGTTTCAGTCTTTTGAAATTTATTGAGACTTGTTTTGTGGCCTAACATGTGGGGAGACTGTTTCCTATATGCTTGAAAAGAATGTGTACTTTGCTGTTTTTGGATGGGATGTTCTGAATATATTGGTTAGGTCCATCTGATTCAATGTATCATTCAAAACCAATTTCCTTATTGATTTTCTGTCTGGATGATGTATCTATTTATGTAAATTGAGTGTTACAGTCTGCTACTATTACTGTATTATTGTCAATTTCTTCCTTTATATCTGTTAATAATTGCTTTATGTATTTAGGCACTCCCATGCAGATTGCATAAGTATTTATAATTGTTATATCCTTTTGTTGGATTGTTATCTTTATCATTTCAGAGTGTCTTTGTCTCTTGTTACAATCTCTGTTTTAAATTTTACTTTGTATGCTATATTTATTGCTACCCTAGCTTTCTTTTTATTTCCATTTGCATGGCAAATGTTTTTTCACCCATTCATTTTCAGTTTTCATGTTTCTTTAGGTCAGATTTGAGACTCTTGTAGTCAGCATATACGTGAGACTTGCTTTTTTATCCCTTCAATCACCATGTGTCTTTTCACTAGAGCATTTAGTCCATTTATATTCAAAGTAATATGCTTATTGCATTTTGTTATCTATCTATCTATTTATTTTTCCTTTCTATTCCTGTCTTCTCCTGCTCTCTTCCCTTGTCATTTGATGGCTTACTTTAGTGATATGCCAGAATTTTTTCTCTTAATTTTTTGTGTATCTATTACAGATTTCTGATTTGTGGTTACTGGTAGGTTCATATATAATATATTATGCATATATCAGTCTCTATTAACTTAATGATCCCTGAAATTTGAACCCATTCTAAAAATACTGTTTTTACTCTCCTACCTGACAAGTTTTATGTATATATCATACTTTATATCTTTTATTTTGTGAATACCTTGACTGATTTTTAAGGATGTAATTGATTTTCTGCTTTGTACCTCCATACTGGTTTTATAGTGATTAATATACCTGTTTGTTATGTGTGAATTTAACTTTCAAATGTTTCCTTTTCATAATTTTTTTCTTTCCCAAAATAATTCCTTTTAGTGGCTTCTTGTAAGGCTGGTTTAGTGTTTTTTTCTCCTGGTCTGATGAATTCTTTATTTTTCCTTCTGTTCTGAATGACAGCCTTGATGGTAGACTATTCTTGGTTATAGGTGTTTTTGTTTTTGTTTTTGAGTTCTTGTACTGTGAATATATAATGTCATTCTCTTTTGGCCTGAAAAGTTTCTGCTGTGAAATAAACTTATAGTCTTATGGAAGTTCCTTGATATGTAAATGTTTTTTCTTACTGCTTTTAAAATCCTCTCTTTATCACTACATTTTGCCATTTTTAAAAATTTCTTTTAAGTCTTCCAAAATTCATTGTTTATGCATGACACCCAGTGCTCCATGCAATACATGCCCTCCTAAATACCTACCACCAGGCTCATCCAACCCCCCACCCTCCTCCTCTCCAAAACCCTTTGTTTCTCAGAGTCCACAGTCTTTCATGGTTCATCTCTCCTTCCAGTTTCCCCCAGCTCACCTCTCCTCTCCATCTCCCCATGTACTCTGTTATTCCTTATGCTTTATAAATAAGTGAAACCATATGACACTTGACTCTCTCTGCTTGACTTATTTCACTCAGCATAATCTCTTCCAGTTCCGTCCATGTTGATACAAAAGTTGGGTATTCATCCTTTCTAATGGAGGCATAATACTCCATAGTATATATGGACCATATCTTCTTTATCCATTTGTCTGTTGAAGGGCATTTTGGTTCTTTCCACAGTTTGGCGACTGTGGTCATTGCTGCTATGAGCATTGGGGTACAGATGGCCCTTCTTTTCCATATATCTGTATCTTTGGGGTAAATACCCAGTAGTACAATTACAGGGTCATAGAGTAGCTCTATATTTAATTTCTTAAGAAATCTCCACACTGTTTTCTAAAGTGGCTGCACCAACTTGCATTCCCACCAAACAGTGTAAGAGGGTTCCCCTTTCTCCACATCCTCTCCAAAACATGTTGTTTACTGTCTTGTTAATTTTGGCCATTCTAACCAGTGTATGGTGGTATATAAATGTGGTTTTGATTTCAATCTCCCTGATGGCTAGTGATGATGAACATTTTTTCATGTGTCTGATAGCCATTTGTATGTCTTCTTTGGAGAAGTGTCTGTCCATGTCTTCTGCCCATTTTTTGACATGATTATCTGTTTTGTGTGTGTCTATAGTTCTTTATAGATCTTGAGGAGTTCTTTATAGATCTTGGATATCAGCCCTTTGTCTGTACTGTCATTTGTGAATATCTTCTCCCATTCCGTGGGTTGCCTCTTTGTTTTGTTGACTGTTTTTTGTTTTTGTTTTTGTTTCATTTCGTTTTTGTTTTTTTGGTGTGAAGAAGCTTTTGATCTTGATGAAGTCTCCAAAATTCATTTTTGCTTTTGTTTCCTTTGCCTTTGGAGACATATCTTGAAAGAAGTGGCTGTGGCCGGTGTTGAAGAGGTTACTGCCTATGTTCTCCTCTAGGATTCCGATGGATTCCTGCCCCACATTGAAATCTTTCATCTGTTTCAAGTTTATCTTTGTGTATAGTGTAAGAGAAAGGTCGAATTTCATATTTCTACACATAGCTGTCCAATTTTCCCAGCACCATTTATTGAAGAGACTGTCTTTTTTCCACTGTATATTTTTTCCTGCTTTGTCGAAGATTATTTGACCATAGAGTTGAGGGTCCATATCTGGGCCCTCTACTCTGTTCCACTGGTCTATGTGTCTGTTTTTTTTACCAGTACCATGCTGTCTTGGTACCAGCTTGTCATCAAAGCTTGGTGATCACAGCTTTGTAGTAAAGCTTGAACTCAGACAACATGATGCCCCCAGTTTTGTTTTTCTTTTTCAACATTTCCTTAGCAATTCAGGGTCTCTTCTGGTTCAATACAAAGTTTAGGATTTTTTGCTCCAGCTCTTTGGAATTTTGATCAGAAAGGCACTGAAAGTATAGATTGCTCTAGGTAGTATAGGTATTTTAACAATGTTTATTCTCCAGATCCATGAACATTCCATGGAATGATCTTCCATCTTTTTGTCTTCTTCAGTTTCTTTCAGGAGTGTCCTGTAGTTCCATGAGTACAGATCCTTTACCTCTTTGGTTAGGTTTCTTCCCAGGTTTCTTACGGTTCTCCATGCTATAGTAAATGGAATCAATCCCCTAATTTCCCTTTCTGTATTTTCATTGTTAGTGTATAATAAAGCAACTGATTTCTGTACATCTTGTATCCTGCCACATTACTGAATTGCTGTATGAGTTTTAGTAGTTTGGGGGTGGAATTATTTGGGTTTTCCATATAAAGTATCATGGCATCTGTGAAGAGAGAGAGTTTGACTTCTTTATTGCCAATTTGAATATCTTCTATTTCTCTTTGTTGCCTGATTGCTGTTGCTAGGACTTCTAATACTATGTTGAACAAGGGTGGTGGTGAGTGGGCATCCTTGTTGTGTTCCTTACCTCAAAGGGAAGGTTGTCAGCTTTCCCCCATTGAGGATGATATTTGCTGTGGGTTTTTCATATATAGATTTTACAAAGTTGAGAAATGTTCCCTCTATCCCTATACTTTGAAGTGTTTTAATCAGGTACGGATGCTGTATCTTGTCAAATGCTTTTTCTGAATCAATTGAGAGGATCATGTGGTTTTTCTCTCTTCTCTTATTGATTTGTTCTATCACATTGATTGATTTGTGAATGTTGAACCACCCCTGCATCTCAGGGATAAATCCCACCTTGTCATGGTGGATAATCTTTTTAATGCACTGTTGGATCCAATTAGCTAGGATCTTGTTGAGAATCTTGGCATATTCATCAGGAATATTGGTCTGAAATTTTCCCTTTTGGCGGGGTGTTTGCCTGGTTTGGGAGTCAAGGTAGTGCAGGCTTCATAGAAAGAGTCTGGAAGTTTTCCTTCTCTTTCTATTTTTTGAAGCAGCTTTAGGAGAATAGGTATTATTTCTTCTTTGAATGTTTGGTAGGATTCCCCAGGGAATCTGTCAGGTCCAGGGCTCTTGTTTTTTGAGAGTTTATTGATATCTGCTTCAATCTCGTTACTAGATGTTGGTCTATTCAGATTTTCAGATTCCTCCTGATTCAATTTTGGAAGTTCATAGGTTTCCAGGAATGCATCCATTTCATCTAGGTTGCTTTACTTATTGGTATATAACTGTTGATAATAATTTCTGATGATTATTTCTATTTCCTTGGTGTTAGTCATAATCTCTCCTTTTCATTCATAATTTTACTATTTCAGGTCCTCTCTCTTTTGAATTAGTTTGGTCAGTGGTTTATCAATCTTATTCTTTCTAAAAAACCAGCTTCTAGTTTTGTTGATGTGTTCTATTTTATCTCTTATTTCTATATCATTGATGTGTGCTCAAATCTTGATTATTTCCCTTCTTCTCTGTGGAGTTGGCTTAATTTGTTCTTGATTCTCCAGTTTTTTATGGTGTAAAGAGCTGCTGTATTCTGGATTTTTCAAGTTTTTTGAGTGAGAATTGGATGGCTATGTATTTCCCCCTTAGGACCGCCTTTGCTGTATCCCATGGGTTTTGGACCGAAGTGTCTTCATTCTCATTGGTTTCCATGAATTTTTATTTTTTTATTTTTTTAAAGATTTTATTTATTTATTTGACACACAGAGAGAGATCACAAGTAGGCAGAGAGGCAGGCAGAGAGAGAGAGGGGGAAACAGGCTCCCTGCTGAGCAGAGACCCTCCCCCCCCGATGCTGGGCTCGATCCCAGGACCCTGAGACCATGATGTGAGCTGAAGGCAGAGGCTTAACCCACTGAGCCACCTAGGCACCCCAGTTTCCATGAATTTTTTAAGTCCTTCTTTGATTTCCTGGTTGATCCAAACATTCTTAAACAAGATGGTCTTTAGCTTCCAAGTGTTTGAATTCCTTCCAAACTTTTTTTTGTAATTGAGTTCCAGTTTCAAAGCATTGTGGTCTGAGAATATGCAGGGAATAATCTCAATCTTTTGGTATCAGTTGAGCCCTGATTTGTGACCCAGTATGTGGTCTATTCTGGAGAAAGTTCCATGTGTGCTTGAGAAGAATGAGTAATCTGTTGTTTTAGGGTAGAATATTCTGTATATATCTATGAGGTCCATCTGGTCCAATGTGTCATTAAATGCTCTTGTTTCTTTATTGATTTTCTGCTTCGATGATCTGTTCCTGAGAGTGGCATGTTAAGATCCCTTACTATTAATGTAGTCATATCCATATGACTCTTTGTCTTAATAGTTGTCTTATGTAGTTGGCTGCTCCTGTATTGGGGGCATAAGTATTTATAATTGTTAGATCTTCTTGATTGATAGGCCCCTTAAGAATGATGTAGTGTCCTTCTTTATCTCTGACTACAGTCTTTAGTTTAAAATCTAGTTTATCTGATATGAGAATCACTACCCCAGCCTTCTTTTGAGGCCCACTGCCATGAATGATGTTTCTCCAACTCTTCACTTTCATTCTGGATGTGTCCTTAGGTTCAGAATGGGTCTCTTGTAGACAACATATGGATGGTTCCTGTCATTTTATCCAGTCTGAAACTCTGTGCCATTTTATGGGCATGTTTAGGCCATTCACATTGAGAGTGATTATTGAGCGATATGGTTTTATTGACATTGTGTTGCCTATGAAGTCCTTGTTTCTATAGATTGTCTCTGTAAATTTCTGTTTTATGACACTCTTGGGTTCTTTCTTCTCTTATAGAACCCTCCTTAATATTTCTTGTAGTGCTGGGTTGGTGGTCACATATTCTTTTAAACCTTGCCATTCTTGGAATCTCTTTATCTCTCCATCCTTTTTGAATGTCAGCCTTGTTAGATACAGTATTCTTGGCTGCATGTTCTTTTCATTTAGTGCCCTGAATACATCTTGCCAGCCCATTCTGGCTTGCTAGGTTTCTGTGGACAGGTCTGATGTTATTCTGATGGGCCTTCCTCTGTTCCTAAGGAATCTCTTCCCTCTAGCTGCTTTCAAGGGCTCTTGTCTAAAATTATGATTCATCAGTTTCACAGTCAGGTGTGCCAAGGTTTTCTAGATTCTCTGATCTTGAGGGGAGACTTTCTGACTCTAGGGCATGAACCCTGGTTCCATTTCCCAGATTGGGAAAATTTTCATGGAGAATTTGTTCAACTATATCCTCTAGTCTTCTTTCTCCTCCCCCTCAGGGATTCCAATAATTCTGACGTTGGAACATTTCATGGTGTCATTTATTTCCCTAATTTACATTTTGCCTTTTTAATTAAAATAATATTACATAATTATTACACATTTTGTTTTGGAATTTCTTGGGTTGATTTTTTTTGGGGGGGGGATTACCTGTGCTTCCTGGATCTGGATGTCAGTTTCCTTGCCCACATTCGGAATTTTCAATGATAATTTCTTCAAATAAACCTTATGCCCTCTTCTGTGTGTCCTGTCCTTCTGGAATCCCTATAATGCAAATGTTACTATGCTCAGTGATGTTGCTAATTTCCTTTAACCTATTCTCACTTTTTACTATTCTTTTTTTCCTTTTTGCTATTCAGCCTTCTTGTCTTCCATTACTCTGTCTTCCAGCTCACTGATCTGTTCTTCTGCCTTGTCTAATCTCCTATTGATTCCCTTTAGTTAAATTTATTTCAATTATTGAGATCTTCATCTTTGATTTTTTTAACATTTCCATCTGTTGGAGATCTTATTGGGATCTTTAACTCTTTTATCAAGTCCAGTGACTCTCTTTATAACCATTACTTTGAATTCTTCATCAGGCATATTGCTTACTTTTTGTTTCACATTTAGCTCTATTGCTGTGCTTTTGGCCTTTTCTTTTACTGGGAACATATTCCCCTCTCTCCTCTTTTTTTCTAACTATGTTCCCTTTCTTCTCTTCTTCCTTCCTTCCTTCCTTCTTTCCTTCCTTTCTTTGTCTTGTAGGCTCCACCTACTGGGTGGGATAACCCATAACCCTGAAATCAAGATGTGAGCTGAAATTAAGAGTCAGATGCTTAACTGACTGAGGCACCCCTAATTCTGCATATTAGGAAAGTCAGCTCTGTCTCCTTATTTTGAAAGTACTGGTTTATGGAGAAGTCCTGTGATGCTCTATAGCACAATGTCCCCTGTTCACCATAACACCCTTCAGGTATGTCTGTTGTGTGAAGCCTATTGTGGTTGAGCCACAGTTGCCTTTAGTCCTATAGCCTGGACTAACCCATATTGTTTGTTGTTGGTGTACTGGGCATTGTTTAGTCCCTGTGCTGTTAAGGGGCTAGTCAGGGCTGCCACAGACTTATAATGGGTAGTGTTGGTAGTCATACCAGATGCCATCTCTTGGCCAGTCTGCCTGGGCTGCTGTCATGACAAACCACTGGGTGCTTTCCCTGTCTTAACTCTTGAGAGGCTTTTGTCTGTGGGTGGGGCCAGCAGTCAGATGAGATGCCTACCCCCAGTCTGTCTACTGGGGCTTTCTCCCCTCTCCCCAGGGCAGGAATCACTCTGGAGTGGTGGCATTCCCTGCTGGGGCTGCTTACAAGATGAGACTGGGCATAAGCCATGTTGTAGTATCTTCTGCCAAGTGGAATAGGTTGGATGGAATAGATCTGAAAGAGAATGCAGGGGTGGTATGTATAGTGTTAGCTAGTTAGTTGGAGTGTGTTTGCTGGTCCCTGCCAGTGTCCAGCCATCCAGGTTTGGGGTAATGGGAGAGATGATGCCTGCCAGCTTTTTTTTTCTTGGAAAAATTTCCTAAAGATTCCTGCTCTCCAGCATGTGCTTGGAGAGATTAGTAAGTAAATCTCCTTCACATACAACTCAGATGCTTTTCAAACTGTTGTTTCTATGCTGTATCTTCCAGGGGCTTGTTATCCTGAGTCTTTAAGGGGGTAGACTCACTTTCCTGTTGCCCTCTGCCTCTCCAAGGGCTAAGCTTACTCATTTTTAGGCACCACTAATTGTAAAAACTCATGAAGTTAAGCCCTGCTGGTTTCAAACCAGTTACAGGGTCTCATCTTCCTGATTCAAGTTCTCTGTGTCTAGGATGCCTGGTGTGGAGTCTGCCCCTTTTCCTTTCTATGCTTGTGATATCCCTCCCATTTGAGGTCTCACTGGAGATTGGTTCCTGACTGGGTCTCTGCGTCTGGGTTATTTGC
This sequence comes from Taxidea taxus jeffersonii, assembly GCA_003697995.1. Taxonomy (NCBI): domain Eukaryota; kingdom Metazoa; phylum Chordata; class Mammalia; order Carnivora; family Mustelidae; genus Taxidea; species Taxidea taxus. The sequence continues at coordinate 10,819 of RCUC01025461.1, forward strand.
ACTGAGGTAGCTGTTCTTTAGATGTGTCTCTGGGATGAGTTGAGCGTAGGATTCTTCTACTGCATCATCTTCCCAGAAGTCCTTGAAGTTTTTCAGTTTAGTGCTGAATATTGGGTTCTGGCCTAGTAGCTAAGATCATATTTTACTAAAAGGTTGCATTTTCTGATTTCAGTAACATCTATAGATTTTAGACATAGATTAAAGTGAAATCTATAAATCTATAAATCCCTATTCAGAATGTAAAAAAATATTGAAGATGATCTTTTCCAACTGGATCATTATGATCATCATAGTATTTGGAGAAATCGAAGATAGAAATGAAAGCAATTAGTAGGTGTGTGTTATAAGTCTAATTGCATATTAGATATGTTGTTTTTCAACAAAGATTCTCATTTCTGAACATTTTTTTAAAAATCCAAGATGGGAAGAGGTATAGCTCATTTCCTTTTATAATATAATCTGTATTTGATATTTCAAAATAATAAATACCTTTCCAAAAATACTTTTTTTTGATTTTCAGTTTCTCAAAGGAAATTCTGCCCTTTGGAATCAGATTAGCTGATTCTATTTTTTGTTAAATCCTTGTATTTGTTTTTGGTACAGTTGTGTTTTTTAAAAATATATTTATTAAAATTGAAAATATATTTACTTAGGACAACTAAATTATCTTTACCAAATTAAATAGTTGCTGTTTTCTATGTTCTCACTAAATATTTTGCTGATTTCTTTTAGGGGTCTTGGAAATTTTATATTATTGTATCTAGAATACACAGACTTGTCCAGCTTGTCTGTCCAGACAAGTCCAGATAGTTATATGTTTTAGAGTTGTGGTCATTGTGCCACATATTTGTCTCCCTGTCTTCCTCAAAACTGCTGGCTAGATCTTGGGTATAGTGTAAGATTTATTGTGTTTGAGCTGTTACTGCTTCTGAGCAGCTGACACCCATTAATCAGTCTGACTTACTGACCCTGGCACTATCTGGAACTGTGTAGTTATATTAGATGGGTTGTAGCTGGAGTCCATCCATTATATTTTGAGGTACTAACTTCTTGTATGATCCCAGCTTAAATCATGCTGGCAAAAATCACATAGGTATTATAGAACCCCTTTATATCACTTACAGAACCCCCTTACTTAGCTCTGAGGGGTTACGTAAGGAAAAATTCCAAATGGGCTTGTATTATACACCCAATAATTCAGAGCTATGTCTGTGACAGCTTCAGATGTCATTTACAGTTTGTAAGTACTGCAGAGCTGTATATTTTCAATAAAGACAAGCCCTCTGATGGTCTTCTTAAATCATGGAAAACTAAAATAATGAACATCCCAGTTCAATGTATCTTTGCCTTGGATAAAAAAGTCAGATTTGCCTGGTTGCAATTCACCTCATTCACCTATGGTGCATCGATTCTGACATCTAATTAAATTGATCAGCCACAATGATCAGTAAGGCAATTGTTTGCCAAGCGTCACTGGCAAAATAAATTTGGCCTATACTTGTGATGTACTCTATTCTTTCTACCCAGAAGTGGGAACAAATAAGAAACAGGAAATTGAACACAATTTGAATTAGGAAACAACACAATTCTATATCATAATTTGTACATGTATAATGATCACTCCATGGTTTCTTGTTTCTTACTTTGTGAGTTTCCATAATATTAATTTCAGGAGGCTTGTCATTTTCACAGTTAATTCAATTTTTGCCAATGTTTTCTTTCAACAAAACTTGATATTCCATTTAATTGTCTTTAAGAAAAACTAGAAGTGTCTTTCAACATATAATGCTTTTGTTAAAATCAATCTTTATTAAAGCAAATATCATTTAAAAATTCCTTTGCAAACATTTAATTAAAATAGTTTAAATAATGTATTTTTAGATTGAATATTTCATAACAATACATCAATAGTTTTTCTCATCTTCTGATAACATATGTAAAAAAAAGTCCTTCAAAACAATAATGAAACTTAAGAAAAAGCTGTTGGTAGAACTAGAGATGCCTGTTTGGCTTCAAGTTTAATATAGAAATGAGGTCCAATGGTGAAATCCAAGTAATTAGCAGAAATTAAGGGGTGCCTGGGTGGTTCAGTGGGTTAAAGCCTCTGCCTTTGGCTCAGGTCATGATCCCAGCATCCTGGGATAGAGCCCCGTGGATAGAGTCCCATGTCAGCTCTCTGCTCAGCAGGGAGTCTGCTTCCTCCTCTCTCTCTGCCTGCCTCTCTGCCTACTAGTGATCTGTCAAATAAATAAATAAAATCTTTAAAAAAAGGAAATTAAAAGTTTTTTTCAAGAAAAATGTATTTTTATCATTAGTAAGTTTATTCACAGGCATTTTTATTCTGTCCTTGTGTGAGTTAAGAAAGTGGGGGGGGCATGTCCTCTCTCTCTCTCTATATATATACACACACACACACACACACACACTTTTTTAACAACATAAGATCAGAGTTTCCAAGGTATGTTTTTAAATAAAAAAGTGTATGCAGTAATTATTACAAAAAATAACCATTCCCATTAATCAAAATTGTCTTTATGTGGCAGGACAATATTATGTGTCTCTTCTAAGGTCTTTATTCCCTTTTTCCTTCAATAGGAAGGGGTCTTTGTTAAAAGAGAGTGAAGGAGCCAGCCAAGGCTTAGCGGTATAGCATGTCTAATTTCCAGGACAAATCCCATGGGTAAAGAAGTGTCAAATTAATTTATTCTATAGCTGAATGTAATTTTTATTTTGAGAATCTCATTTCTTTGGTAGAAGAAACTTGTATCCGTTCATTAAGAATTTCCTCTGACACTCTAGGTACCCTCTTTCTCCAGGGCCAAATCGAAATTATTGGAAGCATTCTTTATGCCAAGTCTCTGGGGTGGAGGGACCTCTTGTCCTTCCTTGGTCATGGTTATCTTTGTACATTGTTATCTGCAGAGATATACATATCCTCATTTGGACTTCCCAGCTACCAGTTTTGCACTGAACACTCTCTTTTCTGCCCATGTCTCTCCTTCAGCTACTTCTTCATTCCTTTTTGGCAAACAAAAGTATTTGGATTTTTACCCAGCCCTGTAGAGACCTTAGGCTACCAGAAAGAGATCTCCATGAACTTTGGTGAGAGAGCTTTGACATGCCATACAGACATCTTTATAATTTCTGGCTCATAGAGGGTCCCAGAAGGGCTCTCTTTCTCTGGGCTTTACTGAAGATTAGGGGACCTCTCTGGTCTCATATTTACCAAATCTGCCTGGAGTTTCTAATATACTACAAGGAGGTATCTGGTGCCCTTTCATGGTAAGCAGAGGAATAGAAACAAGGGGAAGATGAAAGGGGTAGGAAAGAACTGGGTGAGAGAGTGGCAAGGAGTGGCAATGTCCCATGGGACATGATTCCCCATGCTCATTCATGATGAACTGTCTATGGGCAATCTTCTTGAGGGGAAAAGCAGAAACATGTTTTGTATCATCTTCTGGACTCAAAGGTTTGTGTTGTTTTTTGTTTTGTGATTGCTCTTAGATTTTTTTTTTAATCTTTTAATGATTTTTAGCCTTCCCATACCAGCCAGTGTAACTGAAGAAACTGAATATACATGTATCTATACAAACACACATATAAGTATGAAAATACATTGAACTCTTCTTTCCAAACTAGATTATCTTTAAAGTAGGTGATTCTGAAAAATAGGTCAAAATTTATAAAATTCAAATAAAATTTTATATATTATTTTAATAGACTCATCACCCTTGATTTCTTCAAGCTTTCTGCCTAATCTTATTCTAGTTTCAAACTCACACATATACTTACATAGGTTCTAATTTCCCTGATTACTACATGTTATCTCTTGTATCAAAGATTTTTGTCTAGAACGTTCTTCCTTTATACCCATATTCAATGCTTCACATAGGCCATTTCTGTTCATCCTTTAGGTCTTCATTTTGGGTAATAGGCTCAGGAAAATTCTTCCTTATCTTTAATTTAAGCTAAGAAATCCTTATACGTGTGTATCCATAAGCAATAGCATTTTGTATTTTACTGTCATAACATGTATAACACTGCCTGTAACTATCCAGGTTCTCCAGGAGACTTAGCTTTGAGTGCTTCATGTCTATTTTGTTCTCTGTTCTAATCTTGTGCCTAGCACAGTGGTTGATATATGGTATAATTTTTGATAAATACATATTAAATATAGCTGAGCCAATGCAAAAATCAGAATCAAAGACTCTAAGCAAGTCCTATGTTATATAGTATAGGTCGAAGGATGTCTCTAAGGACATCAGGAAACTGGCTCCAGAGTATGGAAGTATACACGTCTTAGATATGAAGAACAACTTCATTTTGTTGTTTACTGTATAATGATATAGCCAACTAAATGTTGCAGAGGTGGCTTAAAATGCATATTGAGACTAGGCCATATAGATGATGACTTTACAGACAGATATTTGATTGGCACCCAAAATAGCATGTTATATTATTCAGTTTAAGATATTAAATGTAGGGGCGCTTGGGTGGCTCAGTGGGTTAAAGCCTCTGCCTTCGGCTCAGGTCATTGTCCCAGGGTCCTGGGATTGAGCCTCACATTGGGCTCTCTGCTCATCAGGGAGCCTGCTTCCTCCTCTCTCTCTGCCTGCCTTTCTGCCTACTTGTGATCTCTACCTGTCAAATAAATAAAATAAAAAAATCTTTAAAAAGATATTAAATGTAAATAGTTTGTCATAAAATAAAAATATACAAAGTATTTAATAACTTTGTAATTACAAGAGACAGTGAAAGCAGTGTGAAAAAATAATTTTACTACAGTATATATAATAAACATTTTATTAACAACACAGTACAACCAAGAGAAACATTGTCCAAAAGATGAGAAAGGAAGTTGAATGCCCACAATGAATAATACTTTATGTAAAATGAAAGAATGAAGCTAATGCTTAATTAGTCCTTTGTATAATTTCATTCTCATCCAGGTTCTACAAGTTGTTTATTATCCTGTTTTCACAGATAAAGAGGAAAAAGGTGCCAAGAATTTATTGTTAATATAAGTGGTATAACAAAAACCATGATCTTATTGCATTCTTCCCAAGTACCAGTCCCCTTGTTAAGTGGTTTACATTCATCATCTAATATGGCATTCATGCCTTTTTCAGTTTCAGGTGGTTATTGACATTTCTTGGCTTATGGCTGCTCATTCTCATCTCTGCCTTTGCCATCACTTGGCTTTCTCCTTTGTGAGTCTTCTCTTCTGACTCTTACAAGGATACTTTTCATTGGGTTTAGGGCCCACTTGGGGCAACCCAGAATGATCTCATTTCAAGGTCCTTAACTTACACTTGCAAAGACTTTTTACAAATAAGGTAGTATTCACATTTTCCAGAGATATGGACATAGACATGTTTTGGGGGGGGGAATCATCATTCAGTGTACCACACATGCCATGAAATTGGTGTATAGGTCTCATCTCATAATAGGGAGCATTAAGTAAATTCTCTGTGAGGATTTACTAACTTATACTCCAGTCTATTAATTATCCAATAACATAGAACAGGGTTTTAATAAAGTTATTTATTACCTTCAATACAGCATAACTTATTATAATTTTAAATCTGTCAAAAGTTTTTAATTCTTTGAAAGTCTTTCATTTTAAGAAAAGCATAACATAAATAAAAAGCTTATGTACCATTAAATAAGTGTGAAAAATGTGGTATAGTTTGAAAAATATCAATTTTTCTTTTGCTCCTCAAGTATGTCACTTCCTTCCTAGTTACCACAAAGGATCAGTTAATACAAGGAGAGATCATGATTTGTTATAGAAGGCATGCCAAATTAAAAAGTTAGATATAATTTAACTTCTCACATTCAAAATAAGATTTTGTAGCAAAACAAGACTTGCCAACTAGACTCTGTGAAAGGATTTCCTAAACTTCCTTAGTTCTGTTTTGGCTGAGCATAATTCTGGATGATTGCAGTCATGGAAAAAATAGAGTTTACTGCTCATTACAGAAAAAGCATTTTCCACTATGATGTTTAAGTTTTAGGTTTGTTTTCTTACACAGAAAGATGATATGGTCAAGAAGAGTGGGAAAAACAAACTCCATTCTAATCCTGGAGGATGAAGAAAAGGACAGAAGTAAGAAGTGAGATTGAAGAGGAAAGATGTCAGGCAAGCACATGTCCCTATGTCCCTTCCTGAGACTCCAGCCTGCATAAAGGTGAGAAAGAGGAGAGTCTGGCAAGGGAATGCAAAGCGCAGAAAAGTGTCAGTAGATTTAAGACTTGAGGATTTACTCTTAGGGTTTCAGCACCATGTGAGATGGGTCACATAGTTAAAAAGAGGGTCTGTTGTCCTGTCAGGGAATGTCTACCTTGCCTTCCAAGCCTTCATCATGGGTATGGGTAAACACTACCTTATTTATTTTTATTTTTATTTAAAATCATTTAAGAAAGAGTACATTATAAGTTTCAGAGTTAGAGTTTAGTGATTCATCAGTTGCATATAACACCCAATGCTCATTATATCAAACGTCCTCCTTAATACCTATCATTAAGGCACTACTTTAAATGCTTTATATAGAAGTACCCATTTGATCTTCACAAAAGTAGTATGAACTTGCAGGAATACATTTTTTTAAAATAAAAAAGCTTGCCCTAGGTCACACTATTAAGTAGAGAAATAGGAATTACACCTATGCCATTTGGATCTAGAATTTGTGCATTTAATCACTGGTGCATGACTGGAAATTAGGCTGTTACCCCAAAATGTAAACAAAAGACTCTTTTTTATTTTAATTCCAGTATAGTTAACATGGTGTTATATTAGTTTCAGGTGTACAATATAGTGATTGAACAATTCTATATATTACTCACTGAAGGAGTGTATTCTTAATCCCTTTTGCCTCTGATAGCCATCTATTTGTTCTCTATAGCTAATAGTCTATTGGTTTGAAAGGATATATGTACCCCTGTTTATTGCATCATTATTTACAATAGCCAAATTATGCAAGCAACCCAAGTGTCCATTGATAGATCAGTGGATAAAGAAGTGGTGTGTGTGTGTGTGTGTGTGTGTATAGATGGATAAAGAAGTGTGCGTGTATGTATGTGTTGTGTGTGTGTGTGTGTATATATTCATGTATATATATTTAGCCATAAAAAGAATGAAATCTTGCCATTTATAACAACATAGGTGGGTCTAGAGAATATAATGTTAAGCAAAATAAGTGAAAGACAAATACCATATGATTTCACTCATATGTGGAATTTAAGAAACAAAATAATACACAAGGCTCTTTAAATTATTGGACCTAATTTCAGTTTCAACCAGATTAGACATTTACATATTTTTTAAAGATTTTATTTATTTATTTGACAGACAGAGATTACAAGTAGATAGAGAGGCAGGAAGAGAGAGAGGAAGAAGCAGGCTCCCTGTGGAGCAGAGAGCCCGATGGGGGGCTCGATCCCAGGACCCTGGGACCATGACCCGAGCCGAAGGCAGAGGCTTTAAACCACTGAGCCACCCAGGTGCCTCTAGACATTTACATTTTTAATGCTCTTTCATGAATAGGACTTTATTGTAAGGTTGGAATTATAAAACAATTTTAATAGAGGAACTAGATTCCTCTATAAAACATGTTTTCTTCATATATAAACATGTATATATACAGATGCACACACATACACATATTTGCCCAACTTCTCTTACCCTAGGACTCTTGTATATTTCTTTGGGAAGAGGATAGTGAGCAAGACTCCCTTAGAGGAAAGTAGCTGTCACCATGGGCTCCTGAGTCACCAAGCATGACTCTATCCAATACAAATTAAACCTCAGAATAAGTATTGAGTCTACCTGCTTTATGTATGGTGTCCTGGCAGTGTTCAATAATGCAATTCATCCACCAAATATATATTAAGCACCTGTCATACGATGGCATATTTCAAACTTAGGGATATATAAGTACTCTACATTGCAATGTGGGAAGACACACAATAGACACAATATAAAGTAAATTATAAAGAATTTTAGAGGGATATGAGTATAATTGGAAGAGTATAGTAAAGGGTAATAAGGACATGATTAGATTTGGAATTTCAATTTCAAATAGGGTGCTCACTTAATATATTAGAGTGTTGTGAGTGTATTTAATGACATTTTAGATAATCTTAGTAACATATACTGGAATTAAAATAAATAGCTGTAAAGAAAGAAACAAAATCCAAAATTAATGTGTTGGGAATATTTTCAAACTTTTAAATTACACTAAAGTCACTAAAATAACTTATTTTTATAAAGGTTCCTACTTTGTTTTCAAGGATTAGACAAAGGGTTTATTTTAAATTGAAGTATAATTAACATACAACATTATATTAGTTTCAAGTGTATCATGATTCAACAATTCTATACATTACTCAGTGTTCATCACAATAAGTATACTCTTAATCCCCTTTATCTATTTTAACCATCTCCCTACCTGCCTGTCCTCTGGAAATCACAAGTTTGTCCTCTATACTTTAAGAATGTATTTGTCTCCTTTTTTTTTTTTTAAGATTTTACTTATTTATTTGTCAGAGAGAAAGAGAAGGCAGAGAGGCAGGCAGAGGCAGAGAGAGAAGCAGGCTCCCTGCTGAGTAAGGAACCCAATGCAGGACTCGATCCCAGTACCCTGGGATCATGACCTGAGCCAAAGGCAGTGGCTCAACCCACTGAGCCACCCAGGCGTCCCCTGTCTCCTTTTCTGTTTGATCATTTGTTTTGTTTCTTAAATTCCACATATGAGTGAAATCATATGATATTTGTGTTTCTCTAACTTTTTTCACTTAGCCATATATCCTATAGGTCCATACATGTTGTTGCAAATAACAAGATCTCATTCTTTTTTGTGGTTGTGTAATATTTCATCGAATATGTATGTCACATCTTCTTTATCTCTTTATGGATGGACACTTGGATTGCTTTCATATTGGCTATTGTACGTAATGCTGCCTTAAGCATTAGAGTGCATTAAGCATAAGCATCTTTTTGGGTTAGTGTTTTTGGTTTTGGATGGGCAAATACCCAGTATTGTGATTACTGGATCATATAGTAATTCTAGTTTTAATTTTTTGAGGGAACTTTTTCCACAAAGGCTGCACCAATTTGGATTCCCACTGATAGTGCAAAGGGGATTCTTTTTCTCCACATCCTCATCAACACTTTTTATATCTTCTGCATTTTACTTTAGCCATCCTGACAGGTGTGAGGTGATATCTCATTGTGGTTTTGATTCTCATTTCCCTGATGATGATGATGAGCATCTTTTCATGGTCCCTTGGCCATCTACGTCTTCTTTGGAAAATTGTCTATTTGGGTTCCCTGAAATTTTTAATTGGATCTTTTTTTTGGTGTTGAACTAAAGGAGTTCTTTATTTTGAAAAATAACCCTTGATTACATATATCATTTGCAAATATCTTCTCCTATTCATTACACTGAATTCTTTTGTTGATGGTTTCCTTTGCTATGTGGAAGCTTTTTATTTCATTGTAGTCCCAGTAGTTTAATTTTGCTTGTCTGCAGAAACATTTCTGGAAAAATGTTTCTATGACCAATATTAAATAAATCACTACATATGTTTCTTCTAGGAATTTTATGGTTTCAGGTCTCACATTTAGGTCCAATTTCACTATTTTACATGTGCTCTCCAGTTTTCATTTGCTGAAGAGACTTTTTCCCATTGTATAGTCTTACCTCCTTTGTCTTAAATTGACCATTTAAATGGGGGTTTATTTCTGGCCTCTCTATTCTATAGATCAGTGATCTGTTTTTGTGTCAGTACCATACTGTTTTTATTACTATAGTTTTGTAATTTATCTTGAAATCTGGGACTGTGATACCTCCAGCTTTGTTCTTTTTCAGAATTGCTTTGGAAGTTCTGGGTCTTCTGTGGTTCCATACAAATTGTATGATTATTTGTTCTAGTTTTGTGAAAGATGATATTGGTACTTTGATAAGGATGACACTGTATCTATAGATTGCTTTGGATAGTATGGACATTTATAAATGTTGATTCTTCCAGTCCATGAGCATGGAATATCTTTCTATTTGTTTGTGGAAAGAAATTGTTCAATTTCTTTCATCAGTGCATTATAGTTTTCACCTCCTTGGTTAAGTTTATTCCTAGGTACATGTTTTCTTTTTGGTGAAATTGTAGATGGGATTGTTTTCTTAATTTCTTTTTCTAGTACTTTATTATTAGTGTAAAGAAATACAACTGGTTTCTGTATATTGATTTTGTAACTTGTGACCTAACTGAATTCATTTTCAGTTCTAGTAGTTTTTTTATGTAGTCTCTAGGGTTTTCTATATGTAGTATCATATCATTTGTAAATAGTGAAGGTTTTACTTTCTTACCAATTTGGATGCCTTTTCTCTTTCTGGTCTGATTGCTGTAGCAAAGACTTTCAGTACTCTGTTGAATAAAAGTGGAGAGAGTGGACATCCCTGTCTTTCCTGATTTTAAGGGAAAAGCTCTCAAAAAGTTTATTACCATTGAATATAATGTTAGATATGAGTTTTTCATATATAGTCTTTCTTATGCTGAGGTGTGTTTCCTTTAAACCTACTTTGTTGAGGTTATTACGAATAGATGTCATAGTTGTCAAATTATTTTTATCCATCTACTGAGATGATCATACAGTTTTTATCCTTTCTCTTCTTAATGTGATGTATACACTGATTTGCAAATATTGAACCATCCTTGCCTCCCTGGAATAATCCCACTTGATTGTGGTGAATGATTTTTTTTGAAACGTATTACTGGATTTGATTTGCTAATATTTTGTTGAGGATTTTTGCATCTGTGTTCATCAGAGATAAGCTGTAGTTTTCTTTTTTTATAACGTCTCTATCTGGTTTTGGCATCAAGGTAATGCTGGTCTTATAGAATGAACATGAAAACTTTCTATTCTCTTCTAACAGTTGGAATGGTTTGAGAATAAATATTAAATTTTCTTAAAATGTTGGATAGAAATCACCTCTAGTGATTTCTAATCACCTCTAGTGAAGCTCTCTAGTCCTGATCATTTCTTTTTTGAGAATTTACTGATTGTTTCATTGGTAATAATTTGTTCATATTTTCTATTTTTTTTCTGATTCAGTTTTGGAAGATATGTTTATAGGAATTTATCCATTTCTTCTAAGTTATCTAATTTCTTGGCTTATATTTTTTCATTGCTTTGTATTTCTGTGGTGTTGGTTGTTTCTCCCCCTCCATTTCTGATTATATTTGAGTCTTATTTCTTCTTTTTTTAGTTGAAGGTGACCAGAGTTTTCTTAATTTTGTTGATCTTTTCAAAGAACCAGCTCCTGGTTTCATTTATTTGCTCTACTCTTTTCTTTTTTATTCTCCATCTCATTTATTTCTGCTTGAGTCTTTATTGTCTCCTTCAATAGCTTTAGGGTTTCTTTTTCTTTTCTTTCTAGGCTCTTTGGGTGTAAGTTTAGATTGTCTGAGATTTTTCTCTCTTCTTAAGGTAAGTCTGTATTGTTATAATCTTAGGACTTAGGAATTTGCCCCATCTCAAAGTTTTTGGGCCACTAGTTTTTAATTTTCACTTGTCTCAATGTATTTTTTTATTTCGTCATTGATCTTGGTTGACCCATTCATTGTTAAGTATTGTGTTATTTAATCTCTACATATTTGTGTTCTTTGTCAATTTTTTCTTGTGATTGATTTCTGGTTTCATACTGTTGTGGCCTGAAAATATGCATGATATTATTTTAATGTTTTTCTAATATATTGAGACTTGTTCTGAGGCCTAACATTTGGTCTCTTCTGGAGAATGTTTCATCTGAGCTTGAAAAGCATGTATATTCCCCTGTCTTTAGATGGAATGTTCTGACTATATCAGGTCTATCTGGTTTACTGTGTCATTCAAAACTACTGTTTGCTTGTTAACTTTCTGTCTGTCTATTCATTGACGTAAAGGGTGTTAAAATGCCTTGCTTTTATTGTATTACGTTTCATTTTTCCTTTTTTTCTGTTCATGGTTGCTTTATGAATTTATTCATTCCTGTGCAGGGTGCACAAATATTAATAATTGTTATATTTTGTTGGATTGTTTTATCATTATGTAATGTCTTTGTTAGTGTTTGCTTTACAGTCTATTTCAATCAATTCAAGTATTTCTAGCCCAGCTTACTTTTTTTGCTTTTGTTTGCATGGTAAATGGTCTGCCCACTTTCACTTTTAGTCTGCATGTGTCTTTAGGTTTGAAGTCAGTCTTTTAAAAGTAGCATATTGATGGGTCTTGCTTTTTTGTTTTGTTTTCCATTCAGTCACTGGATATTTTTTTATTGGAACATTTATTCCATTTACGCTCAAAGTAATTAGTAATAGGTATGTGTTTTTTGCCATTTTATTACTTGTTTTATGGGTGCTTTCCCAGTTCATCTTTGTTCCTTCTCTTACTCTCTTCTCTTGTTGTTTGATGGCTTTCTTTAGTGACAGTGATTGGATTTTTTTCTTTTTTTTGTGTGTATCTATTTGATTTGTGGATGCCATTAGGATCATAACATCTTAGGCATATAGCAGTCTATATTAATTGATGGTGGCTTAAGTTTGAACCCATTCTAAAAGCTCTAAATTTTTATTCTTCTGCTCCAACATTTTTTGTATTCAAGTTTAAATACTTTTGTGAATCCCTTGACAGATTTTTTTAAAGGTATAAGTGATTAATCTATTCCTTTTATTATGTTTGTATTTACCTACAAAAATTTTTCCTTTCCTAATTTTCCTCTTAAGACCTTTATTTGCACTTGACAAATTACCCTAACATTTCTTACAAGGCTGGTTTAGTGATGATGAACTCCTCTAACTTTTGTTTGGGAAACTCTATCTCTCCTTCCTTTCTGAATGGTAGCCTTGCTAGGAAGAACTCTTTGTTGTAAGTTTTGTTATTTTTTCCTTTCAGAATTTTGAATATATCATGCCACACTCTTCTGGCCTGTAAAATTTCTGCTGAAAAATCATAGACTCATGGGGCTTCCCTTATACATCTCTTTCAGCTTTTAAAATTCTCTTTATCACTGTGTTTTGCCATTTTAATTATTATAAGTCTTGGTGTGGACCTGCTATAATTAATTTTGTTGTGGGCTTCTCTGTGCCTGGACATCTGTTTCCATCTTTAGGGAAGTTTTCAGCTATTATTTTTTTAAATAATTTTCTGCCTCCTACTCTCTTTCTTCTCTTTCTGGGATCCCAATAATGTGAATGTTATTATGCCTGAGTTCCCTTAACCTGCTGTCATTTTTTTTTTTCTTTTTGTTGTTCAGCTTGATTGCTTGCCATATTCTTCCAGCTTGCTGACCCTTTCTTCTGCATCCTCTTATTTGCCATTGATTCCTTTTAGTATATTTTTGATATGAATTACTGAGTTCTTCAACATTGGTAGGTTCTTTTTTATATTTTCCATCTTTGATAAAGGTCTTATTGAAATCCTCCATTGTTTTCTCAAGTCCAGCGAGTATCTTTATCAGGCATATTACTTATCTCTGTTTCATTTAGATCTTTTGTTTGATTTTGTCTTATTTAAGGGAGATAGATTTTATTGTTTCTTAATTTTATATAACTGTGTGTGTCTGTGTGTTAGGAAAATGAGTTATGTCTCCTGCTCTTAAGAGTAGTAGCTCCATGAAGAAGCATTCCTGTGGTACCTCATAACAGTGTCCCCTCTTTACCAGAATCAGACACTCCAGGGTATGTCCTATGTTGGTTATGTGTGTCCTAGTTGTGCCTAAACCTCATCTGCCTTCAGTCTAGTAGGCTGCCATGGCCCACCTTTCCTGTCGTTGGCATATCAGGAGGGTTTGACCTCTGTTCTTCATTGGGACCTATCTGGGGCTATCATGGGCTAGTAGGTGGGTGATGTCACACCAGATACCTGCCCCTCCTCTATTGTGGCTGCAGTAGCACTAATCTGTAGGTTATTGCCCCTTGCCTTGTTTCCTAAGAGACCTTCTTTGGTGGATGGGGCTAGTAATCAGACCAGATGTCTTTTGCCAGTCTATTTGCTAAGGTTCCAGTTGAACTCATTGGCAGGGTATACTATGTGCACTGCCAGATGTAAGGTTTGGCTGCTGGGACTGTAGGTACACTAGTGTGTAGTCATATTCTCCTCCTGCTGGGGCAGGAGCTGCTCTGTAGGGTGCCTGCCAATGGAACAGGTTGGGTGAGCCAGATCTGCAGGAGAATTCCATAGCGGGTGTGTGGTTGCAGCAAGATAGGTGGAGAATGTTCACACTGGTTTCCACAAGTATCCAGGTATCCCAGCTGGTATGAGGGGAAAGAAATTTTTGTTCCTGGAGAAGCTTCCTAAAGCTTTCTGCTCCTCAGTACATGTTCTGAGATGAATAAATCTTAAGCAAAAGGATACTTAAAAATACAGCTTAGTTCAGGAGAAATGAAAAAGTGATCCATCCTGCTATTGATAACAGAGTGCTAAAGGAACAAAGACCTGAGCCAGTGCTTCAGGAAGGTATTTGGCAGATTTATTCTTCAGTGGCTCCAGTTTGGTCACATCTCCCTGTATCCATGTGTTTTGGTAGTGCCTTCTCATGCAGGATCTGTGATTGGGTAACTGATTACTTTGACAAATAAGACGTTAGCAAATATGATGAGTACAAAAGCTGTAGACGTGCCTGTACATTAATGCTTGTTTATCAGTGCTCATAGACCCTGAGACCACTAAGCAAATAAGTCCAGAGAAGACCTCTGGGGTATGACAGACACCCAACTAACAGTTGGTCTTCCACCAACTCAAATATCTGAGAGGCCAGGCTGTCTCAGCTGACCCTAAAGCTGAAAGATGTTCAGATAACTCTGAGACCAGAACCTTCCAGCAGAGTCTAGCTCAAGTTGCCTAACCATAGAATAATGAACTAAATAAATGGTTTTGTATTAAACCAATAAGGTTGAGACAGTTTGTTACAAGGCAAAACATAACTGACACAGTATATTTAACCACTTCAATGCTGATAGTCTGACACAGAATATTTTAGCCAAAAATTAATTTTATCCATAGGTGTTTATATTTTCTTCAACTTGGAAATATTTCATAAAGATAAGGTAGTTGCTATGCAAAGAAAATTATACATCCTGATGAATATATTTTTTTTGTTGTTACCTATGTAGACAATGAGAAAATATAATTAAAATCTCAGGAACATTTACAAATTCTAGGTAGACATTTATTAAATATTCATTATTATGTCTTCCCCTACCACCTCTTATACAGTTAACTACTAAGTGCACATCTATGCAAGGCATTTGTCAACTCAGAAGAACAAGGCCGGCAGTTATGCTTGATTATACAGAATAAATACATAGTGTGAAAATTGAAATTAGACATGCTTATTATAAAATGTGATGATTATTTCCATTCCAGGACCAAATTAAATAAAATGCCTTATTGATCTGGATTGAATTTCAATTTGCTAAGGTTGGTGCCAGCCAACTTCTGTCCCAAAATATCTGAACAGAAAGGCTTGCAAGGCCAATAGCCTATTCATCTCAGGTGATAAAAAAAAAAAAAAGTCAATAAATTACTTTTTACTACAGGAGAAATTTCTGCTTTATATGCCAACAAAGAGTTGAAATGCCAGAAGCAGTTGAAGACTAAATTACTAAACACTTATTTTATCACATCAGAGCATTAATGCCAGTGCTTGATTACAACAAGCAATCCAATTGCATGAATTTGGACTTCAAGGCACCTGGGCTTTTATATTCATTAGAAAAGTTATTGATTCTGGAAAGTTACCACTAATAAAACTACACTATTTTCTCAGGCATGTTATATAGGCACAGACAGATTATTTGATCAATGATATTGAGCAAAGGCAAAGTACTCATTGCCTCTAATCTCTTTTCCCTCCCTTTTAAATTATACATTGGTTTCAGCACAGGATGATGAGTAAATATGGACCCAATGTGAGGTGAGCCCAGTGTGGGTCCTTCTGTGTAAACAGAAAGTTCTTATTTGGCCTCACACAGCTATATATGATTTTTGATAAAAATATTAATAGAAAAAGTAAAAAAGGATAAAATAATATAAAATTATGTTTGTAAAAATAATTATACCTTTACACAAAAGTATAATTTTGTTGTGATTTGGTTTTAACAAAATCATATGTAAATTATGCACTTTGCATTTATCTGTGGCTTGAATATTTATAATAAGTTAATGTTTCACCTTTTAAAGCACATAGTTCCATAGGGTTTGTATATATTTTTTTTTAACTGAGACTCCTAGAAAATTGTGGAGTAGGAGGATTCTAGACTCACCTCATCCCATGGACATACCAAAACCGGCAGGGGCATGGAGATGGGGCAGGGAACCAAACTCCTAGTGAGACTAACCGCAAACAGAAGGGACACCATAAATAAGCAAGAGGGTAGAAGAACAGACCCCAACCAGTATCTTAGGCATGGGGGACCTGCATGGGGAAGACAAATCCCTATAATATTTGGCATTGAACACCAGCAGGCCATAATTCTAGTACTTTAAAAATCAGTGAGCTTGGTGCTGGACACACTAAGGGCAATAGGAAATTGAGTCCCTGCCCTTAAAGGGTGAGTATAACAGCTCCTTGGAGATATAGCATAGAAGCAGCAGTTTCAAAAACACCTGGAGTATACATTATAATTTTTTTTCCTTTCCCTGAATCATTTCTCTCTACTGCATTTTCTTCTCAGCCTGTAAAGGTTTTCAAACCTTGATCATCTTAAGGGAAAAACAAAGAAACAAAAACAACAACAAAAAGCAAACAATAAATATCCAAAAGCCTTAACCTGCACTCATCTAGTTTCTTCCTTCTAGCTATCACTATCTCTTCTATCCTTTTAGCCAAATCTTTGCGTAGAAGCGTCATTCAGGCAACTAACTTTGTCAGCCTCAGACATCAAGCTAGCATACTATATTCCTTTTTGGGGGCAGTTAGGGAAAGGAGCTATTTTTCTCAGTTTTATCAAGAAATAATTGGCATGTTATTATATAAATTTAAAGTGTACAGCATGAGGTCTGAGTTACATATATTGTGAAATTACTACCACAATAGGTTTAGTTTATATCTTCATATCATCTAAATACAACTTAAATAAAAAGGAAAAATTTCCCCTTGTAATGAGAATGCTTAGGATCTACTCCCTTAATAACTTCATATCATAAAGTACTGTTAACTATAGTCATCATGTTGTACATTATATTTCTAGCACTTATTTATTTTGTAATGGGAAGCTTATACTTTTTGACCATCTTTCTTCTATTTCCCCTCTTCCCATAACCCACATCTTGTAGCCACAAATCTGCTCTCTTTTTCTATGAATTTGTTGTTTTGTTTTTGTTTTTCATTAGATTTCACACATAAGTGAGATAATACAGTATTTGTCTTTCTCTGACTTCACTGAGCATAATGCTTTCAAGGTCCATCCATGCTGTCACAAATGGTAGGATTTCCTCTTTTATATATATATTTAAGTTTTTAATTTTAATTCCACTATAGTTAACATACAGTGTTATATTAGTTTCAGGTGTATAATATAGCAATTCAACAATTCTGTACATTATTACTCAGTGCTCATAATGATAAGTATATTCTTAATCTCCTTCACCTATTTTGCACCCCCCTCCACCCAAGTCCCTCTGATGTGCTTTATTTTTAAAAAGTACCTTCAGTTAAAGCTTTTTTTTTTTCAAGGAGAACATTTTTTACTTGATGCATACTTCAGAATACATGGTTCTAAAAGATATATATAAAACACTCCATCCAAGAAAAATAGAATACTCATGTTCTTCAAGTGCACACAGAAGAATCCCCTGGTTAAATCACACAAAAAAAAGACCTAACAAATATTATAAAGTTAAGATATATAAAGTTTTATTTACTAATCTCAGTGATGTGCACTGGAAGGGTAGGGATCCTTAGGAAATTTTTCCAAGAACAAAATTTCTGGCAGATGTCATTTCTTATCTCTAGTCTCTGAAGATAGCTAGATACCTGCAGAAACTTGCATAAACACTCTCCACCTAATTTGCTAATACCATATAACCTGAGCCTGAATTCTCCTGCATATTTGTTTCATCCAATCTGCCCCCTTAAGCAGGAATCCCTCCAAAGCAGCTGATATACCATCTCATCCTACAATCAGCCTTGAGTGGGACTGCTATCACACTGAAGTGACTCCTGCCCTGGGGAGAGGGAAAGATAATGACACACAACAGTGCAACAGCAGCCCCAGCAAGTGCAGAGAGAGTGCCCTGCCCATCAATCACTGCATCTGAAACCCAAGCAGATTGTCTGCAGACAGGCATCTTAACTGCCAGCACCATCCACCAACAAGAACTTCTCAGGGAGAATAGGGAGAGAGTGCTGCAGTTTTGGAGTCATTGCAACTCCCTCAAATTGGGAGCAGTCTATGGTTTGTCTGCAGGCCCCTCCCACCAATGAAAGCCTCAAAGGTCAAAACATAGGGAGAGAGTCCTGTAATTTGGTGTTACCACAGCCCCAGGAAATAAAACTAAGGGTGGGCATCTAGTCTGACTGCTGACACTGACACTATTCAACTGTAAGCCCATGGTGGCCACGGACAGGCTTCTTAAAAGCCTTGGAACTAAACCCTGCCCACAATAGGCAAAGTGGACCACTGCAGCCAACTGGACAGAAGACAAACAGGACTGAGCCAGAAAAGTAAGGTACACACAACCTGCATATGACACATCTAAAAGTGCCTGGATCTGATGAACAGGGGAAATTGCATTATAAGGCACCACAGGAATGCTTCTCCTTCAGGCCACTACTTTTCACGATCAGGAGATATAGCTGATTTTCTAACACATAAAAACATTGAAAATTATTCAGAATAAGGAGACAGAGTAATATGCCCCCAAATGAAAAAACAGGACAAAATCAAAAGAGCTAAATGAAACAGAAACAATATGCCTATAAAGAATTCAGAGTAGTAGTCATAAAGATACTCACTGGATTTGAGAAAACAGTGAAGTCACTAAGACCTTCAACAAAGAGATGGAAAATATAAG
>RCUC01025481.1:0-10794 GCA_003697995.1 Taxidea taxus jeffersonii
TACACAAACTTCAAGATGTTGACTTTCAGTTTAATGAAGAGCAGGCAAGCTTGGGACACAACAAACCCCTACATCCCAATGCTGTGATGCATTGCATAATACTGGGGAGGTCACTCAAGAATAATATAACTTAATAATAATATAACTTTTGCTTTTAAGTGGAACACCAAGTATTTATCAGGGAATACAGTCTAAGAGTTCAGTCTAGATCCTTGCCTAGTCATTTTCCCAATCCCGTATCTTAATGCCACTGACAGGATTACAATTTTCAAGAATATTTATCCTATGACAAGATACTTAATTCAAATTTTAAATTAAAATATGGTACATAGTGGCCCAATAAGTTAATCAATCTCAAATAAAAAATGGTTGATGAAGTCAAAAGTTTGAAGAAAGCACACTAGTCAAGACTCAGAGGCTCCTAGGTCACATGACTACAGCTTTAATACAAACAACTTTAGTCTTGCAGGTGGTCTTAATTTGTCATCACATTTTACAAAATTATGTTTACTTTGGAAAATAGTAATAAATGTATATCTGCAGCTTCTACTTACAAAATTATGTTTACTTTGGAAAATAGTAATAAATGTATATCTGTAGCTTCTACTTACTTTATTTACATAGTAAATAAAGGATAAAGATAACAGTTTAATGAAAATATTTCTAGCATTTGTATGTTTAGGGAGTTTTGATTGGCTGATGAGGCATATAAAGTCAATGGAAGGTAAGACCTGAGGCATGATTTAGGTAATATTCATAATAATAGCAATCACTTAGGGGCACCTGGGTGGCCAAATGTGTTAAGCCTCTGCCTTTGGTTCAGGTCATGACCTCAGGGTCCTGGGATGGAGCCCCACATTGCTCCCTGCTCAGCAGGCAGTCTATTTCTCCCTCTCTCTCTGCTTCTCCCCCAGCTTGTTCCCTACTCATGCCCCTTAAATAAATAAAATCTTCAAGAAAATAGTAACTATCACTCAGAACTTAAAACACACTAGGTACTATTTTATGTGGTTTATATGTGCTAACTCATTTTAACCTTACAAAGAACCTGTGAGTGGTTATTGCTATTATCCCCCTTTTTTAGGTGAGCAAATTGTAGCACAGATTGATTATGTCAGTAGAGGAGACAGGCTCTGTCTCAGACATCTGGCCCCAGAATCTAGCCCCAGAATTCAATCACAGTGCATTGCTGCTCTTTATACTTTTCAGTTTTTCAAAACTATGTTTGTTGATTGGTTTGATTTTTAATGTAAGAAGTACCAAGTAATTTTATGTAAATAATCTTAAATTAAAAATCCATTTTGTTCTGTATTTAATCTGAGCTCCTTACCAGTTTGAAATCATAGGTTTTGAAGAAAAGTATTACCCTAGTTCTAGTGATTCTATGCAAGCAGCAAATATACACAGCTTTTTAAAATCCTCCAAATATTAAATCCTAGGAACTAACATTCATCCTTGCTTGAAAGTTCTCCAAAATGACTTTTTAAATAACCTTTAAAAAAGTTAGTTGTATGTTCCTCTAGGCATTCATTGAGTATTATCAGTCAGTGATTGGTTTCAGCAATTGCATGGCATCAATCTTCAACTAGAGTGATTAAAGGTAGTGAATTTAGGGTAAAGTCTAAAAGTGAACCAAATAGAAGCAGAAAAATTCCTATATCTTATCCATATGTAATAAAACTCTTCTTGTATATGAAAAACATTATTATATTCTGAGGAATATTAAGTCACATTTAAATTCCCAAGGGAAAAAATGTTCTTCTGAATAGATTAGAGATTAAATTATTCAATAGACTTTACAGAGCATATTTGTGCCATTGTAACATTGAAAATCAATATGCATTACTCAAAAAATATACACTTGACAAAATCAAAAGACAACTGACAGAATGGGAGAAGATATTTGCAAATAACATATCAGATAAAGGACTAGTATCCAAAATCTATAAAGAATTTAGCAAACTCAATACCCAAAGAGTAAATAATCCAAGCAAGAAATGGGCAGAGGACATGAACAGACATTTCTGCAAAGAAGACATCCAGATGGTCAACAGACACATGAAAAAGTGCTCCACATCACTGGGCATCAGGGAAATACAAAGCAAAACCACAATGAGATACCACCTCACACCAGTCAGAATGGCTAAAATGAACAAGTCAGGAAATGACAGATGCTGGCAAGGATGTGGAAAAAGGGGAACCCTCCCACACTGTTGGTGGGAATGCAAGCTGGTACAAACACTCTGGAAAACAGCATGGAGGTTCCTCAAAAAATTGAAAATAGAGCTACCTTATGACCCAGCAATTGCACTACTGGGTATTTACCCTAAAGATACAAATGTAGTGATCCAAAGGGGCACGTGCACCCAGATGTTTATAGCAGCAATGTCCACAATAGCCAAATTATGGAAAGAACCTAGATGTCCATCAACAGATGAATAGATAAAGAAGAGTGGTATATATATATAATGGAATACTATGCAGCCATCAAAATAAATGAAATCTTGCCATTTGCAATGACATGGATGGAACTAGAGGGTATTATGCTTAGTGAAATAAGTCAATCGGAGAAAGACAACTATCATATGATGATCTCCCTGATATGAGGAAGAGGAGATGCAATGGGGGTGGGGGTTAAGGGGTAAGAAAAGAATAAATGAAACAAGATGGGATCGGGTGGGAGACAAACCAAAAGAGACTCTTAATGTCATAAAACAAGCTGAGAGGGGCAGGGGGAGGGGTGTTGGGAGAGGGTGATGGGGTTATGTTATATGTTTATAAAAAAATAAAGAAAAAATTGGAAAAAAAATACACTTGATAAAACATATTTAGCCATAACAAATTTTAAGAGTTCTGAGCTCCCTTAAATCCATTAAACATATAAACTATCAAATAAACCATCAAATGTCAAAGATGAAGCAATTGCATATTATCTATTTAAAACAGCAAGGGTGAAGAACACATGCCATCCTTAGTAAAATCTCTGCAACAAAGAAAATAAATTGAATGAATTGATTTTAAACAAATGGGTTTTAATGGATGTATAAATCCAAATAATTTCCCTACTGAGATATGCATAATATTTTATTCTAATCTTATCATCTGTTTAACTGTTTAGAGAATATAACTTATTCAAAAACAAAAAGCAAAAATTCTTTCATCTAGCAAATGTATAGTGACAACACATGGGGCAAGATTGGTAGTCTGGAGGAGTCAAGCATTCAAGCAGATAAAAAGAAAAACAAAATTCTAGGCCTAGTGGACTTTGAATTTTCAATAACAGAGTTGATGTGTCTATGAGTGTAATATTTGTTTTAATGGAAATTCATAAAGGGTACAATGGGACAAAAAGCAGGGACAATAGTAAAGACTACCCAGGGCAGTGACTCTTCAACATAAGTATCTCAAAATTAGCACAAGTCATTCCTATACAAAATATGTTTTGAAAATCGGTCCATAAACACAAAATTCCTGATAGTTAAATTATCTAAAGTATGCTAAATTGCCATATATTTTTATTGGTAATCCTATATCACTGTCTCTAATTCTTTGTCAGTCCTTATCCTTCTATGGTCTTTCAGTATTTCTTTAATACCCTTGTGTGGAGAGATTGAAAAAGACTTCTCTAGTCACATATTTCATTCATGAAGTTTTGTTATCTGAAGTTCAATTCAGAGAGAGCACAGTCCAGAAGTCTACCAAGCACTTTAGCAAATACTGTCTGGAAACAAGTGCTCATTCAGATACCTCTGACTATCCATCACTACATGTACTGTTCCAGTGTTTCTCACTTGTTTATTTATGTTTTTCTCTGACAGTGAGCAGCATGTTTCCCATTATCTATAATTTATTTACTTATCTGTTCAACCCTAGCATACAAATAAAGTAGTTTTAGCCTTGCTAACCTTTACCTCTGTGAGAAACAAATTTACCCCAAAATACACTATGTTTAGATTTTTTTTTTTTTTTGCCATATCCTCATTGCACCCAGTCAAAACTCTGTTTTCCAATATTGCTTAGGTTAGCTCCACTTGTCCGTTCTTCATTGAGTAAGTTATGTTGTACATATGTAATGAAAATAGATTTATCTGTGACAGTTTATGTCCTGTGATTAGACCCTCCCATACCCTGGTTGATTTTCTTTTTAATTTGTATACAGTAAAGTTTACACTGGAGGCACCTGGGTGGCTCAGTCAGTTAAGTGTCTGCCTTCCACTCAGGTCATGATCCCAGCCCCACACAGGGTCCCCTGCTCAGTGGGGAGCCTGCTTCTCCCTTTCCAGCCCCCCCCCTTCTTCTGTGAGCTCTCTCTCTCCCCTCCCCCCATAAAATAAATAAAATTTTTTTAAAAATTTACTCTGTACTGTTAATTTCTATCAATTTGACAAATTCATAGATTCATGTATCTATCATCTGACTACCACACAGAAAAATTACATGAACCTAAAGATTCTCTGGAATGCCCCCACTCAAAATAATCCATCCATAAACTTCCTGGCAACCATGGATCTGCTTTCCTTATAGTTCTGCCTTTTCCTGAATGTCACATATTGCATGGAACACTGGGAGTTATAAGCAAACAATGAATCATGGAACACTATATCAAAAACTAATGATGTACTGTATGGTAACTAACATAACACACACACACACACACACACACGAATCACTAGATCTCTGCCTTCATCTTCACATGGTGATCTGCAACAATATGTGTCTGTGGCTAGATTTTCCCTTTTAATAAAGTCACCAGTCATACTGGGTTAGGGGCTCATCTTACATCAATATGACTGCATCTTAACTATTTACACCTGAAATGACCCTACTGCCAAATAAGATCACACTCAAAGGTATTGGAGATTAGGACTTCAATATATAAATTTTTGAAAGGCACAGTTTAACTCTTAATATTACCACTAGATGCCTCTCTTACCCCTCCAAAATAGCTCTAGACTCTAGGCCAAATGTCACCTAAAGGGGCAAAAGCATATTTATTTGAGAACTGCTGCTCTAAAAACTCTGACTTAAAAAATCTGATTACTCTTGTACTGCCATGTTATGAGGAAGCCTAAGGTAGGCATTTGGAGAGACACATGGACAAGAGGGGTCAGTCACCTCCAGCAGACAAAAAGGGATAATTAATGGCCTTTTAAGATATTATGAACTAGATGAGACAAAGGTGGTGGAGGAGTAGCAGTTTGAGATGACATTAGGTCACAGAAGTTCAATTAGATAGTTATCAAACCATTCCAAACACCTACAAATTCAGCAGGAGATTGAAGAGAAGAAAAGCAGCAATTCTAGAAATAGAAAATAGACCACTTTTTGAAATGTAGGACGTGAATAAAAATGAATCTGAAGAGAAGGGAAAATAGACCGTGGGGAGAGGGGCCAGCTCCTGGCAAGCCATGGAGCAATGGAGCACAAAATTCAAATTTTCAAAAGTCTGCTCCACTGAGGGACATCACTACAGAAGCTAAGTGGGGGAGGAGCCCTCATGCGGACAGTGTGGTCTCAGATCCTGTGGGTTCACAGAAGGATCAGGGGTGTTTGAGTGTAGCAGAGATTGCAGGTATTAGAGCAGGGAAGTGGCTACAGAGACAGAGCCAAGGAGTGAGCTCTCAGCTCAAGGTTACCTTAACTGTGATCTGTGGCACAGTCATACCACTGCTCTTTGAGCAGGGACCCCACAAATAGCAGATCCGGGAGACTCACCTTCCTTCTCTGGAAGCAGGAATCTGCTGGGTTTGGAGACTCCAAATGGGGCTGTGTGCCAGAGACAGAAATGCTCAATCACAGGCCAGGTGAGCTCGGAGTGTGGCCAGAGACCAGGGAGACGGGAGTGATTGAGTGATTTTCTCCAAGGGCACACTCAGGAGTGGGGCTCTGAGCTCTCAGTTCCCCCAGGCCAGAGATTGGGAGGCTGCCATTTTCATTCCTATCCTCCAGAGCTCTACATAAAGCATTCAGGGAACAAAAGCTCCTGAGAGCAATCTCAAGCAGATTACTTAGCCCAGCCCCTGGCAACCGTGGTGCAATTCTGCCTTGGGCAAAGACATCTGAGAATCACTACAACAGGCCCCTCCCCCAGAAGATCAGCAAGAACATCAAGCCAAAACCAAGCTCATGGATCAAGTAGAACAGAGGAATTCCAGAAGAGAGGAAAGCAAAGCATGAAATTCATGGCTTTCTCCCCATGATTCTTCAGTCTTGCAAAATTAAATTAAATTATTTTTTTTCTTATTCTAATTTTTAAACTTTTACTCTTTCCTTTTTTAATGTTTTTAAACTAGTTTATCTTAACAATAACTTTCTTAAAAAAATCTTTTTGAAGATTCATTATTATAGTCATATTTTACCCCTCATTGTACCTACCTTTATTTTTTGTTTATACATAGGGTTTTTTTCTTCTAAAAAATTTTTGGATACTACTTCTTCTAATAGATCAAAATATACCCTAAAACTAGCACAGGGCTTTGTTCTAGTCTCCAGACTTAGCAAATTCTCTCCACTTTCTTATTCTTTCTCTTCCCAACCAACTTATAAACTTCTTTATCACACTTTTTAAATTTTCATCTTTACAGACATATTCTAACTTTCATCATGTTTATCCCTATTTGCGTGTGTGCATGTGTGTGTAGGTATATATATTTTTCTTTCTTTAAAATTATTCTTTCTTTAAAATTTTGGGAGATAGTTTCTTCTAAGAGACCAAAATACACCCAAAATCAAGCGGCTGGCTCTATTCTATTCACTGGCCTAATATATATAGATAGATATAGATATAGATGATATAGATATTTTAATTAAAGTTTTTTTTGAACTTCTCCTTACCTCCTTTCTTCTCCCCATGATTTTGGGTCTTCTCTGGTTTGGTTAATACACATTTTTCTAGGATCTTTGCCACCCTTTTAGTATTTTATTCTCTCATTCATTTATTCTTATCTGTTTAAAATGACAAGGCAGGGGCTCCTGAGTGGCTCAGTGGGTTAAAGCCTCTGCCTTCAGCTCAGGTCATGATCCCAGTGTCCTGGGATTGAGCACTGCATCGGGCTCCCTCCTCAGCAGGGAGCCTGCTTCCTCCTCTCTCCCTCTCTTCCTGCCTCTCTGCCTACTTGTGATCTCTGTCTGTCAAATAAATAAATAAATAAATCTTAAAAAAATTGAAAAAAAAAAAAAAACGACAAGGCAGAAAAACTCACCACAAAAGAAAGAAAAAAAAAAAAAACAAGAGGCAGTACCAAAGGCTAGGGACCTAATCAATCCAGACCTTGATAATATGTCAGACCTAGAGTTCAGAATGATGATTCTCAAGGTACTAGCTGGACTCAAAAAAGGCATGGGAAGATATTAGAGAAACCTGTCTGGAGAATAAAAACCCTTTCTGGAGAAATAAAAGAAATAAAATCTAACCAAGCTGAAATTTAAAAAGCTATTAATGAGGTGCAATAAAAATGGAGGCTCTTACTGCTAGGATAAATGAGGCAGAAGGGAGAATTAGTGACATAGAAGGCCAAATGACACAGAATAAAGACGCTGAGCAAAAGAGAGACAAACGACTACTGGACCACGAGGGGAGAATTTGAGAGATAAGTGACACTATAAGATGAAACAATATTAGATTAATTGGGATTCCAGAAGAAGAAGAAACAGAGAGGGGGGCAGAAGGTATACTGGGGAAAATTACTGTAGAGAATTTCCAAAATATGACAAATGGAACAAACATCAAAATCCAGGAGGTGCATAGAATCCCCCTCAAAATCAATCAGAATAGGTCCACACCCCGCCATATAATAGTAACACTTACAAGTCTTAGTGACAAAGAGAAAATCCTGAAAGCAGCCCAGGACAAGGAGTCTGTAACATACAATGGTAGAAATATTAGATTGGCAGCAGACTTATCCACAGAGACCTGACAGGCCAGAAAGAACTAGCATGACATATTTAGAGCACTAAATGAGAAAAACATGCAGCCAAGAATACTATATCCAAGTAGGCTATCACTAAAAATGGAAGGAGAGATAAAAAGCTTCCAGGACAAAGAAAAACTGAAAGAATTTGCAAACACCAACCAGCTCTACAGGAAATATTGTAAGGGGTCCTCTAAGCAAAGAGAGGGCCTAAAGGTAGTAGACCAGAAAGGAACAGAGACAATATACAGTAACAGTCATCTTATAGGCAATACAATGGCACTAAATTCATATCTCTCAATAGTTACCTTCAATATAAATGGGATAAATGTCCCAATCAAAAGACACAGGGTATCAGAATGGATAAAAAAAAAAAAAGACCCATTGATATGCTGTCTATAAGAAACTCATTTTAGACCCAAAGACACCTCCAGATTTAAAGTGAGGGGGTGGAAAATAATTTACCATGCTAATGGACATCCAAAGAAAGCTGGGGTGATAATCCTTCTATCAGATAAAATAGATTTCAAGGCAAATACTATAATAAGAGATGAGGAAGGACACTATATCATATTTAAGGGGTCTGTCCAACAAGAAGATCTAACAATTTTAAATATCTATGCCCCTAACATTGGAGCAGGCAATTATATAAACCAATCAATGACAAAATCAAAGAAAAACATTGACAACAGTACAATAATAATAGGGGACTTTAATACCCCCCCTGAAATGGACAGATCATCCAAGAAAAAGATCAACAAGGAAATAAAGGCCTTAAATAAAGGCCTTAGTGGACCAGATGGACATCACAGATATATTCAGAAAATTCCATTCCAAAGCAACAGAATACACATTCTTCTCTAGTGCACATGGAACATTCTCCAGAATAGATTACCTCTTGGGTCTCAAATCAGGTTGTAACAAGCATGAAAAGTTTTGAATCATTCCCTGCATATTTTCAGACCAAAATGCTTTGAAACTTGAACTCAATAACAAGAGGAAAGATGGAACAAACCCAAATACATGGAGGCTAAAGAGCATCCTACTAAAGAATGAATGGGCCTGGGATGCCTGGGTGGCTCAGTTGGTTAAGCAGCTGCCTTCAGCTCAGGTCATGATCCCAGCTTCCTGGGATCGAGTCCCACATTGGGCCCCTTGCTCGGCAGGGAGCCTGCTTCTCCCTCTGCCTCTGCCTGCCTCTCTGTCTGCCTGTGCTTGCTCCCTCTCTCTCTGACAAATAAATAAATAAATAGATAAATAAATAAATAAATAAAATCTTAAAAATAAAGAATGAATGGATCAACCAGGAAATTAATGAAGAATTGAAAAAATTCATGGAAACAAATGATAATGAAAACACAACTGTTCAAAATCTGTGGGACTTAGCAAAGGCAGTCCTGTGAGGAAAATATATAGTGATACAAGCCTTTCTCAAGAAACAAGAAAGGTCTCAAATATACAATGTAACTGTACATCTAAAGGAGCTGGAGAAAGAACAGCAAATAAAGCCTAAACCCAGAACGAGAAGAGAAATAATAAAGATCAGAACAGAAATCAATGAAATAGAAACCAAAAAAAAAAAAAAAAAAACAAAAAAAAACAGAACAAATCAATGAAACTAGGAGCTGTTTCTTTGAAAGAATTAACAAGATTGATAAACTCCTGGCCAAACTTATCAAAAAGAAAAGAGAAGGGACCCAAATAGTATAAATCATGAATGAAAGAGGAAAGATCACAACCAACACCAAAGAAATCTAACAACTATAAGAATATACTATGAGCAACTATGGACCAGCAAATTTGACAATCTGAGAAAATGGATGCATTTCTAGAGATGTATAAACTACCTAAACTGAACCAGGAAGAAATAGAAAACCTGAGCATATCCATAACCAGTAAGGAGATTGGAGCAGTCATCAAAAATCTCCCAACAAACAAGAGCCCAGGGCCAGATGGCTTCCAGGGGAATTCTATCAAACATTTAAAGAAGAATTAATTCCTGAAACTATTCAAAAAAATAGAAATACAAGGAAAAGTTCCAAACTCATTTTATGAGGCCAGAATTACCTTGATCCCAAAACCAGACACAGACCTCATCAAAAAGAGAATTACAGACCAATATCCTTGATGAACACAGATGTGAAAATTCTCACCAAAATACGAGCCAATAGGATCCAAAAGTACATTAAAAGGATTATTAACCATGACCAAGTGGGATTTATTCCTGGATTCAAGGTTGATTCAATATCCACAAATCAATCAATGTGAAACAACACCTTAATAAAAGAAAGAATAAGAACCATATGATACACTCAATAAATGCTGAAAAATCATTTTACAAAGTACAGCATCCTTTCTTGATGCAAACTTTTCAAAGTGTAGGGATAGAGAGCACATACCTCAATATCATCAAAGCTATTTATGAAAAACCCACAGCAAATATCATTCTCAATGGAGAAAAACTGAGAGCTTTTCCCCTAAGGTCAGGAACATAGCAGGGATGTCCACTATCACCACTGTTATTCAACATAGTACTAGAAGTCTTAGCCTCAACAATCAGACAACAAAAAGAAATAAAAAGAATCTGAATCAGAAAAGATGAAGTCACACTTCCACCCTTTGCAGATCATATGATACTTTATGTGGAAAACCCAAAAGACTCCACTCTAAATCTGCTAGAACTTGTACAGGAATTCAGTGAAGTGTCAGGACATAAAATCTATGCATAGAAATCAGTTACATTTCTATACACCAACAAGAAGACAGAAGAAAGAGAATTAAGGAGTCAATCCCATTTACAATTGCACCCCAAGCATATGATACCTAGGAATAGAGCTAGTCAAAGAGGCAAAGAATCTGTACCCAGAACACTATGAAGAACTCA
>RCUC01025552.1:0-22400 GCA_003697995.1 Taxidea taxus jeffersonii
TGTGTGTGTGTGTGTGTGTGTGTGTGCGCGTGTGTATGTGTACTGTTCATTCGGTCTCTATGAGCTTCTTCTTTAAGCAGGTATCAAAACTGTCAGTCTGTTTCTGGCAAATAAAATGAAGAAATGACATAGCTGAGGGCAGAAAAGTGTGCCCTCCTTGTCCAATCTGATTCAGATACAAAGGGCAGTCATTGCTCACAGAGTTCAGGGTGGTCACTGTGTGCTCCAGTGAAGCAAATGCCTAAAAGTCAGCCGATGTCAGAAGCCTGGGCTCCCCTCCCTTCCCAACTGGGTGCCTTTCAACCACTTTGCTAGACCTCTATTTTCTGTAAAACTGAGTTCCCTCCAATTGTTACCATTGTACAGTGTTGTAGTAAGAATTAAGGAAGAATATATGGAGGGCTCATGTCCATGATGACTCAGTCCCAGCATGGGCAGAGGGGTCCTCCAGAAGTGCCTAAAAGAAATGGCTACATAGATCTGTAGACACCTGTGAGGTCAAAGTCATGTTAAACATCTGCCTACCACAGGGTGCCTGGGTGGCTCGGTCTGTTAGGCATCTGCCTTCGGCTCCAGTCGTGATCCCAGGGTCCTGGGATTGAGGCCCATGTTGGGCTCCCTGCTCAACGGGGAGCCTGCTTCTCCCTCTTCCTCTGACTGCTGCCTCCCCTGCTCGTGTTCTCTCTCTCTCTCTCTCTGTCAAATGCACAAATAAAATCTTACAAAACAAAACAAAAATCTGCCTACCTGAAAAGTGCTTCCCACTCAATGCCCTTCCTTTCTCCTGTCCACTTTCTCAGGCCACTAGCCTTAAGGCTCATGTTCTGAGTCCTCTCTGGTTGCCTCTGATGAAGCATTTCCTGATCTCACCACATGGAGCTGACCCTTCCTCCCATTCTATTCTGATAAATGTCTCTCCCAACGTTCATTAAATGTCTCACTTCCCACACTAGAATCCACCCCGAAACCAAAGAGGTTGAGTTCAGGTCCAACTGGGATTCAATTCTGTGTCTCCAGCACCTGTTGTGATGCCTTGATCCAAGTAGAGGTGCTCGGGAAAGGGAGGGAGAGAGGAAAAGAATAATCGTTTTCGTCAACAGGAAGAGGTTTCTGTCCCCCCCCTCATAATCTAGTGGGGCATAAAGATGCACACATGGAATGTTGATAACAAGACTCTGGGAACTCTGTTGAACCAAAGGCTCTGTGGGATAGGGAGGAGATGAATCCTGCCTGGTGAGTTTAGAAATGTCTTTATTCCATCTCATTTATTGCAAAGTAATTTAACTCTTGAATGGGATGGACTTGTATGACAAGTTACATCACAGTGCTCTCCCCCCACCCCCATCCCCCACCACCCTCAACAGGTAGTTTCTTCCCTTTTGAAAAGTAAAGCTTTCGGGAATTATTTGATCTTGGCTTGAAGTCAATTAAATATTAAAGGATCTCTCCCTCCTCTGCATGAGCCAACCGAATTGAAAGTTCATATCACAGGGTTCTGAGAAAAGGAGCACAGAGCTTTGCATCGATTTGTTCCCTCCTTTCCCACTCACAGGTAGTGCTCCCCTGTTCCGTGCTCATTTAACTAACTCTTGCCTGGATGACCATGGCCTTCCAGGATTGCCTTTCTTCAACTCATTTTCATTCCCCAAGGCAGAATGAGTCTCATAAAGTACAAATTTCACATGGAACCTTTCTCTGAATTCTGACTAGCTGCTCGATTTCGTTTCATGCCATAGCCTGGATTCAGAACCCATTGCCTCCCTTGTGAACTTTGGTCTCATCTGTCCCAGCTCCTCCATGTGCGTCTGGAAGGTCCAACTACATCAGGCAATTCCAGGTGGCTCAGGTTTGCTCAGGCTGCCCTGCACCTTGAGTGCTCCCCCTCCCCGGTATTCTCACCTACTGACAACCCTTCCCCACACAACCCAGCCCCGGGCTGCACACTGTCATTGACAGCCCAGCTTCCAGGTTCCCACCTTTCAGGCCATAGGTCCCCATATTTGCTTTGGAAAATCAATCTCTCCACTCTTCACTATGTAGTTAATGAGGGATTAACTCTAGATAGAGCTCCAGGGATAGGCCCTGATTGGCTTAAACTTACTGGCATATCCGGTCTTCTAGACCCAATAATTGGTTCATGGATGGGAACATGGCCCTATGCAGGGTTACAAACTCTCCCCCCAGCTCATGGTGCTTTAGGTTTGAGACTGCCAACGCTATATTTGCTACCACAAGAGGAATCACCTTGTGAATGGAGCCATCCCTGGAGAAGCGGATATGACTGATGGAGCTTAGAATGTCATTAGTGCTGGATTAAGCTGAGTTTAAAAACAGACCTCTCCTGGACATTCAGTGAGGTAAATCAGTACTTGAAAAAACACATGGAATGTTAAGCATATTTGTATTGGGGTTTCTGTCACTTCCCCAAAAATTGTGTCCAACCATTACTGTCAATTCAGTGACACCTTCTGGAACCTCTCCCAGAACTCTCTTCACCAGTGTTCTGGTTCCCCTACTATAAATGCCTGGGAGACGAAGGCAGTGCCATTCACATAGACGGTGTTCGTACTCGGCAAATGTTGGAGGAATAAGAACACAAGGTAAGGACACAGAGCAGTTGCAGGGAATGGTGAAGTGCCTTCTCAGTAAAAGATGTTTGTAATAATTCACCACCCTGTTGGGTATTATTCTTGGCTGTGGTTTTCCAGGCTTTCATTATGTCTTCTTGGTAGGAAGTCTGCTGAGGCAAGTATAGCTAGATATTACTGGGAAGCCATCAATAAAACTATAATATAATAGGATAGAAAATTAAAAGGCCCATTTTAGGAAGAATGTCTGTACCATCTGTAAAACTTCTAATTATGTAGATACACACACACACACACACACACACACACACGTGCATTAGGTCACAGTGTAAAATGTATTTCTTACTGCAGATGGAAGCCCAATATTTTTAAAAACATTGATCTGGCTCCCACCTGAGATAATTCCATAATATAGAATATAAAAGGATTGAAAAGAACAGAGTGGAGTATGTTAGAGAAGGTACTTATTTTGTCTAACTTCTTTGTTTGTTTTTTTATTTATTTTTCATTTTTAAAATTTTTTATTTCTTATAAACATATAATGTATTATTAGCCCCAGGGGTACAGGTCTGTGAATCGCCAGGTTTACACACTTCACAGCACTCATCATAGCACATACCCTCCCCAATGTCCATAACCCCACCACCTTCTCCCTACACCCTTGTCTAACTTATTTTTTAGTTGTATAGATATATGTAGATATATATGTAATGATATGGGAAACAAAGGCAAAAGAAAAAATAAATTTCCATACTACTTACAGCCCATTGACAAGTCCTTCAAACAGGCAGAGTGACTTTCCTCTAGGAACTCAGCTGCTTCAATGTTAATGCTTTGCTAAGGGTAAAAGGCAATCTTGGCCCAACCCCCAGGATCCTGTAACTCTACTTTAACATAATAAAAATTCCTTTGGAAATTTCCTTTATCTCTGCCCCCCAAGATATATGTTGGCAATCATCTCCCAAGTATATGACCCACTGATACATACCTGAAGGGTCTCATGACTGAGTCTTTATTAAACAGTAATAAATGACCTTTTCTTAACAAGAGCTAGCCCCTGCAAGGTCCTGGAAACCTTACTTCCAAAATTCCTTTTGGACTCTATCCCTAACCTCCCCCACCTCCTCCAACTTGAAAGTATATAATGGGCCACTCTTCCTGACCCCAGTACAACTCTTCCTGCTTGGGGACAGGACCTTTCATAAAACCTGTTTGCACCAAAGATATCTCAAGAATTTTCTTGGCCGTCAGCTCCAAACCCCAACATCTTTTTTACATCATGTAGGAGTCACGATGGGAGACATATTTCTTAATGTGGGTGGTAGCCAAAAAGTTTGAAAACTACTGATCAGCTTTTTCCCTAAGACCAGAAATATTACGAAACCGTATGATTGTCTGAGCTGCAACCACAATGAGAAGAGAAGCAAGGAGGCTTCATAATCGTCTCCACCCCGTGAGCTGCATAGGCAGGCATATACTTGGAGAAGGAATGCTGGCCTTCTGGACAGTTAGTGAAGGGCACGTGCATGTCCCTGCTTGTAGAGCTGAGGCCGACCACAGGGCTGGCCGTGATGGCGCTGGTAGCTTTCCTGCCTATTTCACG
Source organism: Taxidea taxus jeffersonii (assembly GCA_003697995.1). Classification (NCBI taxonomy): domain Eukaryota; kingdom Metazoa; phylum Chordata; class Mammalia; order Carnivora; family Mustelidae; genus Taxidea; species Taxidea taxus. The sequence continues at coordinate 4,192 of RCUC01025552.1, forward strand.
ACCAACCCTTCAAGGTACCCAGTTAAAAGCCATGTAGACACAGGAGCTGTTGGAGAAGGAGGCTGAACATGTTGAACTTTTGGTGACCTTTGGCTTTTGGCCTAAAGGAGCCCCAAGGGTGTACTCTGTAAAACACCTGACCTTGAGGATTAAAGTTACTGAGACAATCTACGAGAACTAGAGGATGCTTGAGTATCTGGAGAATAAAAGTAATAAAAGCCAGGTGTCTCTTAAAAAGCAGGCAATTTGTTTTCTGTTTTTTTTAAATGTTACTCTTCTCACGTTTTAAATTGTTCATCCCTTGTTTTCCATATTTATTTTTAGTTTGTTTCATTTCCTAAATGTTTAGCACTTAGAGAATGTTAGACTCCTTTGACTAGTTTTGGTTTTATTTTTATCTTCCTTTAAAATAGTTTCAGTTACCTCGCTTACTCTTTATATTCCATTTAAATTTCCCCTCCATTGTTGCCACTTTAAAACATTTTCGTTTCCTCTTCCTACTTTTGCTTTATTCAGAAACATCCTTCAAATTCTAAGCTTCTGACTTAACATCTAAAATTCTAATTCTTTGTCTCATTTTCCCCAGTTATACTTTGTAACTGAGCTTCTGGTTTTATTGTTTTTATTTAATTTCTCTTAATTCACTCTCAATTTCTCTCCCCCACCTTCAGTTTTATTGGCTTATAAGTGTATTTTCTTATTTGTAATTTTAATTATTCTTTTCCTTATATAATGTGCATTTGTCAGACTGACAAGCTACAGAAATGCAAAGCTCGGGCTCTTAACCACTATACTCTTCAGCCTTCTTACTCTGTAAGCATTTTCCTCACTAACTGAACGAGAGTATTTCTTCTTCCACCAGTGTGCCTCTAACATATTTTTTCCTCTTTGATCCATCTTCACTCTTGGCAGGGTTACAAGAAATCCTGTTGCCTGGGTCTTTTCATTTCCATGTACTCATTACAGAGAGCAAGAAGCTGCCTAGAGCCAAAAGAATCAGAGTTCCTAAAACAGAGTCGACGAGACCTTATTGGATGGTTTCCACACGTAGGATAAGTCTGCGCATCACCTGGGCTGGCTCCAGCAGCCAGACTGTATTGGAAGGAAGTACTTCTTCCAGCTCTTAACCCTTCGGGGAAGTTTCCCAGGGAAGCCTTCCCAATTAGGCAGAGGTGGTAAGAGGGGTCTGCAATCCTTTGTCCAGCTCTCTGGGAGGGAAGAGGGCTTTCCCTTGAATCCAGCCAGAGGCATAATTTGAACAATTTAAATGACTGTGGCCAAGAAATCTCACCATTTAATGCCTCAGGTTCCTGTGAGGAGGTGTGTCCGTCAAAGTCCAACAAGAAGTCAAAAATTCCATAGCAATTTGGACAAGGAATTAGAGGAAGGGGGAATTGACTAGTGAGAGAGGAGAACCCAACAGAATAAAACAGCAGGCATCAGAGGCAGCCCTCTGACCGCAGCCCTCTCACCACCCCTCCAATAGAGATAGAGGACCCAAGGAAGAAGCCGCCCCTCAGGGGGCCGAGGTCCTGACATTGTTGGAGAGGGTGCAATGGACAACAGAGAGGTTCACAGAGAGGTCATCTCAGTGGAACTTGCTGGAAAGCTGCTCTCTGGAGTGCTAGGCAAAGCTTCCCTCTGAAAGAAGCCACACCCAAGAACTCCTGAAAATCAGCCACCTGAAAGGTGTGGGGCAAGTTGTCCAGGAGGAGCCCGGCCAGCAGCACCCCGAGACGGAGATGCCCACAGACGTGCGCTGGGGGAGGGTGCCCCCATGTGTACTCTGCTGCAAGGCTGCTGGGGCCCGGTTGTCTGGGGTAGCTCAGCCACTCAGGAACTCGGAACGGGGTGCTTTGCCAGCAACCCTTTGCTAGGAAGCTGCCCACAGGAAGGTGCTCTGTGGGGCAGCCATGAGGCGCCGAGAAAACATGCACACACGCACTCGTGCAGAGACGCGCCGGGCAGGGGACACAGGAGGAGCATACCAGAAATGGGAGGAGAGGCTCCTTCTTCCTGCCACGCTCCCCCAGCCCCCTCTATTGACAAAGCCTAACATCATGTTAACTACAAAAGAAATTCTTAAGGCTTCATTCAGCAACATTGTCATAGATGATAATGAGTGGATTTGGGGCTAAGAGACAATGAATTGATAATTGGACCAGTATATCCCTTTGGCTACTTAGCTTCTGCATTCACTTTTCTACGCACACTTGAGACCTGTACAACAAAGATGCAACTCCATATTTCCATCTAACAAGATGCTGCTCTTTGTCCAAGGGAAGACATTCTCACCCTTCACCAAATAAGGAGATGCACAGCCAGAAATGGTACTGTATGCACTGTTGGCTTTATTAATTACCCCCTAAATTCCCTCAGTCCCACTGAATATTTTCTTACCTAAATATTTTACTTACCTAAATATATTTTAAGGTTAAGCACCACCAACTTGCATAAAATAAAAATGGGGAAAGAGAGAGAAATAGCATGCACACATGAACATATAACAGACAAAGAGGAGATCCGTAAAGCTATTATAAAATCCTCCTTTCAGTAGTTGGACAGGGGCTACTGCTGATATCTATGGCTTCCTATGGTCCTCTACCTATTTATTTCCCTTGTTCTCAGCCAGAAGCTGAGTCAGTCGGTTCTTTACCTGGTGGAGTGGCCCAAAACTTCATTCAGACACGTGAGTCCTCAATCCTCCTGCCTTGTTTTTGTTGTTGTTTTTTTGGATTGTCATAGCTTTCCATTAATGTTTGCTATTGGTATGGAACTAGTAAGGAGCACCCCCGAAGAGATCCATTTGCCACACAGACTCCCTTGTCCTCAGTGCGTAGCAGCTACTCTATTTCCCTTTGGTAATTGGCCTCCATCACTCCAGCCAGTATAGAAGCCCTTTATTTTTGGCATGTTCAGTGATATCAGGGCCCAGAATGGCCCGGTGGCAGTCTTCTCTTCAAAATTAATGGAACCACCGTGGTGTCCCCTGGGTGAAAGCATTCCTCCCTTCAGGGATAAAAGCTCTTTACTAGCAAGGCTCAAATTTGGCAGGACAGGAAGCAGAGATTCCATGAATGGATTATTAGGTGCAAGAGTGAGAAGAGCTGCTCCCCTTTCCACTCCTTATTCGTAGAGCTGTGTATTCTGGCCATGGGTGAAATAATGCCACGTCCTGGTCTCTGATTCAAAGCCTGTATTGTACTCCGTCAAACAGAAGCCCCTTCTTTTGGAAGTGCTGTCTCCAGGTGGGGACATAACTGCATCTTCAGTTAGGCCAGCTGCTCTCAGGTTATGGGCTATGTGATAAGTTCAGGTAATCCCATGGTCATATGTCCACTGATGCACTTCTTTGCTGTGAAATGAGTTCCTCACTCAGACCCAGTACTGTGCAGAATGACACGATGATGGTAGATAACGAGCTCTGTGAATCTATTAACGGTGATGCTGGCAGAAGCTTTAAGAGCAGAGAATGCAAATCCATACTCAATATGTGTGTCTGTTTCAGTGTGGATGAATTTCTGCCCACTCTGTGGTGGTCAATATGATCAACTTATTACCCGTCAGCTGGGGAATGGAAGCACCAATTAGTGTCTGGGTTTAATGTAGGTCTCTGCTATTGGTAGACTAGACACAATTCGGTTGAGCCCATGGTCTCCCTCCTGGCCACCATAACCACTCCCCCACTCCCACTCCCGGCCATCATGGGCCCACTGAGCAAGCACTGGGAAAAAAAGCTAACCGACATCCACAGAAAATGTCATTTTGCCCACCTGATTACTAAGAGCCACCTACGCAGTACAAGCTTTCATGAGCACTTACATGGGACACAGATATCCTTATAACCTGCCCCTATTCCGAGAGGATTCTGAATCTAAACAGAAAAAGAGATGGAGAAGAGCCGTGTAGTGAGGTGATAATGATGGATTATAAACCCAGTTTGGGTTATCCTGAGTTTGAGATTCCTGTGGGGATTTCCAGTACAAAAGGGCATTTCTGGAACTCAAGGGAGATGCCGAGGTGGAGAAATTTGGCTGCTAGTGACGTGGAGGTAACAGCAGAAACCACAGATGGGGACGAAAGTACGCAGGGACAGTGCTGCATCTGAAGCGTGTGAGGGCACAACTGCAGAAGGGCTGCTGTGGGATGTCAAAGACCAAAAAGGAGAGGCGGAGTGAAGAAAACTCAGCGGGGGCAGGGGGGCAGGAGGAGGAGCAGTACCATGGAGGCAGAGGAGGAAATGTTTTTAAAAGTGGAAGTAATCGGGACGCCTGGGTGGCTCAGTTGGTTAAGCGGCTGCCTTCGGCTCAGGTCATGATCCCAGCATCCTGGGATCGAGTCCCACATCAGGCTCCTTGCTCGGCAGAGAGCCTGCTTCTCCCTCTGCCTCTGCCTGCCTCTCTGTCTGCCTGTGCTTGTTCTCTCTCTCTGGCAAATAAAGAAATAAAATCTTAAAAAAAAAAAAGTGGAAGTAATCAACAATTGTTACATAAGGAGAGAAAAGAAAGGTACAGGCAGAAAAATTCCACCAGATTTGGCAAATTGAGAGATCATTGATATCAGTAAAGAAAAGTTTCTGGGCAGTGGTGGAAGCAGAAGCTAGGTTCGTGGAAAGGTTCACAAACAAATACAGGGCAGGGAAGTCAAGTCGGTGAATGCCACCCATTCACTCACAATAATAGGCTATGAAATGAATTAGAAAAGAACTCTATACTTGGGGCGCCTGGGTGGCTCAGTGGGTTAAAGCCTCTGCCTTCAGCTCAGGTCATGATCCTGGGGTCCTGGAATCGAGCTCCCCACTCAGCGGTGAGCCTGCTTCCCTCTCTCTCTCTCTCTGCCTGCCTCTCTGCCTACCTGTAATCTGTCTGTCAAAAAAATAAATAAAATCTTTAAAAAAAAAAGAACTCTATACTACATAGTATTTCTATGTTTGCATTTAAAAGGAAACATGGGATTTAGAGTTTTTAAGATGAGAAAGCTTGACTATCTTATGAAACATGAGGTAAATCACGTGCATGCAAAGGAAGAATGACTGCAGGGTAAGGAGAGGTGCGTTTGTTAGTAGAGCACTATCCCAGAAGGGACGGACTCAACGACTCAGTCTCCAAGCCCAAAGAGTGGGCGGAATGGGATGGGAGGGGGGGAAACAGAGGTCAATTTGCAGACAGTAGAGAAGGAATTTAAGCTGGTCACCTTCTCTCAATTTCCTTTTCAGAGTACAAATCAAAACATTCCAGTGACTGGAAAGTTTGAGTAAGTGGGACAGGACTGAAGAAAATTTATCCTTTTGAAAGAGCAGTAGTGGGAAATGGAGGGGGAAAGAAATAGAGAAATCTAATTGCTTCATCAGATTTCACTTCTATCTTGAAGTTTTCTCTGCCCCTTCCCCTGGAAGTAAACAATATTTATAACATATGTACGTGTCAATTACAAATGGAAGTTTTTCTTAAACCTCTACTCTATACCTCTTAAAGGGCACTTGCCATCTGCTTTGTAATTACTTCATCTCTTCATGTGAGTCTTTCAAGAATTAATTTGTAACTCTTAAAAGAACCCTGTTTCTTTGCACCCCTCAAAGTGTCTGCCAGAGTGGCTAACACATTAACAGTGTTTCAGTGACAATCCCTGTACAACAAACCATACTAAACATGGAGCAAAATAGTTTTTCCCCCAAAATTATTATCTCACAGTTCTGGTGATCAACTAGGTGGTTCTCACTTGGGTCAGTCTCTCCAGCGGTTGCAGTCAGGAAGCCTCTGCAGATTGTGTCCCCCGTATCCTCAGAGCCTCCTGTTGGCCACTAGCTGGGACCCAACCAGGGCTGTTGGCCAGATACACATGCACGGCCCCTCCTTGTGGCCTGGGCTTCCGCAGGCAATGGTGGCTGGGTTCCAACGGAGAGAGCCCTGAGAAAAAGAGTGAGGCAGATGCTAGATCACCTTTTATGGTCTAGCCTTGTAAGTCATTCGATATTGTTCTGCCACATTCTGTTTATTAGGGTTAAGTCACTAAGGCCAGCCCATATTCAGGGGATGGGCTTTTGGCTCCACCCCTTGAGGGGAGGAGTGTCAAAGAATTTGTATAGACTACATACAGTAAGTGCTCATTAGATGCCTGTTTAGCCATTAAACATTTTGGGAAAGGCTCAGAAGGAAAAAAAAAAACAACAGAATGAGAGTGGTGCTGTCTTAAAAGGTCTGACTAAAAGTCAATGATAATGCTGAGAAGTCAACCCATAAAATATGCTCCCCGTGGCTGTTTGTTTTACAAGCATTTGCTATCTTTTACAGTCTCCTTTTAGGATAAAGTTGGTTTGTTTAGTCTAGGAAGATAAAGTTGATCAGTGCTTCTCCTATTTTCATGTGCATGAGAATTTCCTTGGGGACCTTGTTAAAATGCAGATTCTGGTTCAGTGGGTCTGCAGTGGGGCCTGATGTTTTGCATTTCCAAGCAAGCTCCATGAACCATGCATGAAGAGCAAGCTAGTGGGAGCAGTGGCAGGGGTGACTACCTGGCTCCCGAGCTCTCTCCCTTCTCTGGGAGCTCTCTCCCTTCTCTGGGAGAGGCCCTAACAGATGCAGGTATGCCACCACACATCCTGATGTGCTTCCAGGACCCTGACTTTCTGGCCAAGTGTACCCTTGATGCCGGCAAGGTTAGTCTGTACTTCCACAAGCCTTTTAAACAGAAATAAAGGAAGAGAGTAATATTCCTCTCTCTTGTGGTGAAGCACAGGACATAAGGCTCTGGTATTACCTGCCATGTGAAAAAGCCTGTCTCTGGGAAGGAGGAAGAAATGCAGAGAATAAAATCTCAGGTGCCATTCCAGTCCCTGCTAAAGCCCAGGCCAGACCCCCTCAAAATTATGTGTGATATTCTAAGGTCCTTCCATCAAATTCCCTTCTCCGTGTAAATTTGTTCTTGTTGGGTTTCTATCATTTGAAACTTAAAATTTCCTAACTAACATGGGGTGGAGGAGGGGGATAGAGGAGGATGTCTCCTGGAAATGCAGTACCCACTGGGATGGAGGAACATCGGAAAACTTCGAACTGGATTATTATCCAGACATCCGGGGCCTAGGGTGTCCATTCAATCATCTTAAAGGCCTATTTCTAACAAAGTGGACAGACCACATAGGGAGTTAAACACATGAAACACTAAGGCTCAGGGAAGAGAAGGGAATAGGAGAGTCTAGGAGCACTTTGGGTAGTATTCTTTAGAGTGAGTGACTCTTGGGCCTGAGTGGAGGTTAGAAACAAGGGCTAGGTAGAGAGTCCTGGCCAGCAAAGAACAGAGGGGTAAAATTTTCCTGTTAGGCACTGTATGAGGTGCTTTTCATTTATGACCTGATTTAATGACCCCTAGGAAAGTGCTCCACATTTGTCCTGCCAGCTGTCCCTGAAACTAGTGGCAGTCAGCAGCTGGTACTTCCGCAGCTGGAAAAGGTCAGATCTTAGGAACATGAGTCCCATCACATGAGCCTCACCCGGCAGACCCTGTGACTGGGTATTTCACGGGCAAATCTGGACGTCCTCTGAGGTCTCTGAGGCTGCAAGCAGCCCACATCAAACAGTAAACCCCTTTTTATGACCTTGCTCTATTTGAAGTAAGTGAATTTTTAATAACTGGTGTCTTGGTCACACCTTCAACTACATCAATCCCATATTCAAGGGTCTTCACAGTTACAAGAAAACAAACATTTTACAGCACATTCCCAAAACAGAAACATGTTTGCACTGAGCGAAAAAGGACTGGGTATTACCACAGTGTATTGTCCACGAATGGAAAGACTTTCGTATTTACACAGCAAGGACATGCGCAGATAGGGCACGCAGCAGCAGAACAGTGATCCTGGAGAACTTTCTTCGTGGTGAATGCCCTCGGGTAAAAGATGCCACAACGAAGTAATGAGGCTGATTTCATGAAGCCAAAATGGATGCTGATCTCATTATTTTATAGCCATACCTTGTGGTATGTTTATAAAATATTTCTTTCACACAAGTTAAAATGGAAACTGCTACAGATGGATTTAATTTTGGTAAAAATCAATGGAAAAAGTTCTATGTTAATGCAACATTTGTTGTAAAGATTCCAGAAACACGCGAGTCAAAATTTCAAATTATGATTCCCACAGTAACTGTAACTCTGCTATACAACATACATAATGGAAGAAATGCTATCAACATATACCATAGCAGAAAATACTCAGTAAGCAGAAACAAGCTGAGTTATGCTTGTTGTGGGAATCATCATTTTCAACTAGCTGAGGATATATAAAAATTGAAACCATAAATGCATGCATTATTTTATGTACTTAATTCCAATTTTTCTTGATCCAATTTAATCAGCTTTGCATCCAAACTACATTTCCCTTTCATAAACTACAAATGAATGCCTTTCATAATTTTAAAATCCACATCATTTGGTTTCTTTTTTCTCCTGCAGGCTGCCTTTGCCGAATGGCGTCATTATATCCTGTCCCTCCCCTAAAAGGTCAGGCCAGGTCTGCCAGAACCCATTAATCTATATTCCTTGTCTCCCCGAAGGACACCATGGTGGTGGGGGGGAAGAACACCAAAGAGAATAACCAGCACGCTAAGTAGCTTACACAGGTAAGTGCGTGCTGCAGAACAAGGGACAGCAGCATCATTAAACTTCCCTGTTGATATCTTCCTAAGCGAAGATAAGGAAAATAGCACCACTACATATTTAGAAGTTCCGAAGTGTTTAGTCATAACATTATCTCATCTGATCCTCACAACAACACTGTGAAAAAGTCAAAAAGAAAACCCCTTTCCGTCACTCAGCTCTTTGTGACTCCAGAATATATTTAAGGATGTGCTTTTATGGTATAATTTAAAGTCTGGACTATTTAATTGCACTTACAATATTACCCACTTACCACATGAGAGGATTTACTTATTATTGAAAGCAGAATATACTTTATGTAAAAAGATTATGAACTGAACATTTAACATAGTTTAAGCTTTCTGCTTTAACTATATTCTGAAAATTCGATAACGAAACAGAAAGAGAAATAACTGCCCTTTGAAACTCTGCCTGGGCAAAATTAATCCTGTATATTATATCTAGTATTACTTTTCCCAGTTTGGTTTTAACTAAGAAGGGCACCTTCTACAGCCCCTGAAGGGGAAGCCCTTTACTTTCCAGCAGTCCTTGCCATCAGGATATGTTTCATTATACTCAGACTAAATTACTTCAGCTCAAGATCAATCATATTTCCTTTAGACGCTAAGTAGCTCCGCCTCACCTAGTGCTCATGACCTTGTGTAAGTGTCTGCAGGGTGCTATGGTCAACCTTTTCTGTCTCTTAGTGCTACTATGATCTGGCTAGTCAATAGTAAGTTTGCTTTTCCCTCTGTACAAAGGAATCCCTCTCCATTCATTCAGATAAAATATCTGAATTTATCTAGTACACCAATAAAAAGATCAATTCAAATGAAGATTCAGAGCTGGCAAAAAGCCTTAATATCATTTGTTCTAACCTGGCAGTTAATAGTTAATCCTTTGCCTATGAAAAGTACGACCATTTTGCATGTAATTAAAGGGTAATATTTTAAGTGTTAAAAGGAAAACAAATCCTATGGAATATTAATTTTTAAGAGGTTTTATTGTGGAGGAAGAGTTGTCTTCTTAATGTTACCTGTAATTATAAATCAGAACTTTGTAGTGAATAAAGATTAACACATAAATTCTTAGAAAAAACAGATAAAATACAAAAAGGTAAAAAAAATACAAAAAGGTATCTTGTGGGACATGAATACTTAACTTTCATGGTTTTTTTCACTCTTATATGCAAAAAAACCCCAAAAAACAAAACAGTATCTGGGGCTGATGGTGAAACACAATCGCAACACTACTGCCAGTTACGAGAAAGATAGGAAGATGGCTAATTATCTAAAAAAAAAAATCAGTGATGTCAGAGAGCAGAAAGGTCTTTTCTGCCTTAAGTGATGCATCAAACATGAAGGTAGGGCCCTACGTGTGAACTTTCCAGTCATTCACTCTATGGGATTATCTCAGGAAAAGTATAGACCCAGCCAGTGAACAAGGCTTACCTTAAACAGAATGAAACAATGTCTCTTTCAATATGGAAACTGTAGAGGAGGTAATTCAACTCTTGAGGATCACAGAATGCTTAGAAATTAAAAACGATGGGATCTGTTTCTCTTGTGTAGTCAATAATATGAAATTCTCAAAGGTCTTACATTTTCCAGAAAACTGACAGCAAATAAGGTTCTAAAGACATCAGTTAAGGAGCTCATTTTTTTATATTTACATATAATTAAAGCCACAGAATTCTATGAATGGCTCAGAGTAAAATACTAACACATTGAAGAATGAACCAAAGGAAGATTGAGAAGAAGGAAAGTAGCTCCAACAACAGAAGAGTGTTAAATAACTTATTGTACATTCATAAAATGCATACTGTGCAACCATTCACAATATATTCTGAAAAATGTCCAAGGAGAGGGGAAGGGTTGATAACATTATAAAATGAAAAGTAAAATTACAGAATGAAATATTCTATATGATCTATATTTAGGAAAAAAATATGTACATAGAAAAAACAGACTAGGAGAATACACACAAAAATCCTGACAGAAATTACCTCTGCTAATGAGAATTTAAATGTCTTCACATTTTCTTCTTTCCCAAATGAAAAGGGGGTAAGATTAGGGAAAATTTTTATTTTCAAAAACAGCCATTAAATATACTCTGATCTTTGTCCACTCTTTTTAATAACATGCACAACAAAAAACAAGTACAATTAGTGCCACTAAGCACCTGCATTAACAGTTGTTTTTCTTTAAGTTATAAAATAGTTCATTCAAATTTCATTTCCCTATACTTTTTGCCCAATTCACACAAGAACAATGTATTTTTTAAAAAGCATAATGACATAAAATTTTATCCAAGGTTGCAGTCTTCTATGCCGTCTTCTTCACACATCTAGAAAATGAACTTCATATGCTTGATTCCATATGTTTTGAAGAAAACCATTATAATGAGTGCCCACAATCCCAGAATAAAACCCCCAGGAGGATGCCAATCTTTCAGCTTTGGTTTCTGCAAAACAAAGAGGACACGGTGAACTTAACAATATTTGGTCAAACAAATACTGATGGAAAGCAGAAATTTCACAGGCTGTGTTTAAATTACTAATTTAACCAAATTAAATGTATTAGAACAGCAGCAACAACAAAAGCTTCTAACTGGGTAAATAGTTCAATGTGGTTCTTAGGAAGGTCAGTTTCAGGTGCCATTTTGTTTCTTCAAAGAGGCTTCCTTGACCACCCAGACAAACATCTCTCTTCACCCAAGCTCTTCAGTAGCCTACTAGTCCTTTGCACTTTGAATTTATATATTCATTAGTTTGTTGGTTTTGTCTGTCTCTCCCACTAGACTATAACTCTATGAGGGCCAACTTGCTTGTATTCCCAGCACCCACATGACACGATGCCTGGCACACAGGAGACATACATATACTATACTTATTAAGTCAGTGGAAAAACAAATGTTATCCAATTCCACTTGTTCTGCTATTCAACAAATACTTGTTTGGGGGACCCATACCTTTGGTCATGTTAAGCCCTTGACATAGAATGTTCCTTACTCCATTCTGCCTACCTGAAACTCACCAACTGAAATGCCAACTCCTTCAGATTTTCACACCTGATATATTCTTTTCTTTGAATGTGTAGCTCCTTCTACTCTTTAATCTAGTAATATAGTTATGTTTATCAGTTATCTCCCTGCAAACTACCAGGGGGAAAAGTTTGGCTGAGTCCATTTTATATCCCCTTGTCTATTCCCTACCTCTCAACACCCAGCCAAATGTCTTGTATATTTCTTTGTCCAGCAAGGAAAGGCAGACCAGTCCTCTCCATTTAGTTGTCATTGCAACAGCTACATTATGTCCCTGAAATTGGGAGGTCTGTAACTATCATCTTTTTATTAGGCTTACTTCCTAAACTACTGGCCAAGATTATAAGGACAGTTATGATATGAGAATCATATATATTTTTTAAGATATATTTATCTGAAAGAGAGAGTGTGTGATATTGGTGGGGGGGGGGTAGAGGGAGAGAGAGAAACCTAAGCATACTCCATGGTGCTGAGCATGGAGCTCTTTAAGAAAGGGCTCCATCCCTTTCGATCCCGAGTCGATCCCGAGTCGGTTGCTTAACTGACTGCACCACCTAGGTGTCCCTGAATCATATTTTAGAGTAGAACTGAGTGAAGAGAAACTGTAATCTAAAATTTTCTTTAGTCACCATGTAAACTAGCCATGGAAGGTTCATAAATCTCTTAGAGGCATCTGCATTTTATAGTTTGGTTTCCCAACCTAATGTTCTTTATTCAATCCTAAACTCATCACAAGAGGAAAGGAGGCAGGCAGGCAGGAAGGGAGGAAAAGAGGGAAGGAAAAAAGGAAGGCAGATAGGCAGGCAGGCAAGCTTAAATATAAAACAAATCAAGTCAAATCAACCAGAATTCATCAGTAAGGGCCATGCTAGTAATATCCTGCCACATTCTATAGTTATTTATATTTATTATCTATGCTTTAAAATAGCTGATAGTTGTCTAAAGTATACAACATTATAAACCCACTAAAAGAATTCAAAAGAATATTTTGATACAATGAAACTATTTTTCTTTTAATTTTATAAATGGAGAAGTTATCTATGGAAATGCCTGGTTTTCAATTAGGTGATCTTTCTGCAACTTCTTCCTTCTCTTCTGAAATTCTCCTCTCTTGGCTTCAGTGGTACTCTCCCCAGATTTTTCCTCTATTTCTCTAACCATGTGTTTTCAGTCTTCTCTGCTCCTTGAATGCTAGTGGTATCTAGAGCTCTGCTCTCAGCCATTTATTCTCTCCCTTTATATAATCTCCCTGGGTGACACATGTACCCTGGTTTTGACCTCTGTCAGCAAGCTTATGATTCCCAAATTTATATCACTAACATGGAACTATATGCTAAAACCCTAGGTTTATGTACAATTAACATACCTCTTCCCTGTTTTCCATCACTGCATCTGTATCAGTGGCATCCCCATGTTGCCAAAGTGATAAAGCTGGAAGTCATTCCTAGCTACCCCAACTTTCAGACCTTCCCACTTCCATGAGTTCCCAATTGTTGCAGGTTTTCTAACTATCCTGTTTGTCCTTTCTAAGTTTTCTATTGTCACTACCACTATCTTAGTTCTAGTTCTTATCATTTCTTGTCAGGGTCACTGATAGAGTATCCTAACTAGCTTCTCATCCTCCAAGATGCCCTCTTTTCCATCTATCAATCATATTGCTGCTAGACACATTGTTCTAAAATATAAATATATATTTATATAATATGTATACATATTTGTATATTAATAAAAGCCTCATATGTATCCACATAGGTATTGTTTGTTTCAAGCACACCTTACTTCTGTAATTTAAAAAATTAAATAAATAATTTAAAAACAAGGGTTTGGTGCGCTGTAGTTCAAAGAGCATGGGATTTAGAATCAACTGCTTTGGTTTCAAAGTTTAATTTTAACACTCAAAGACCATGTTACCTGTCAAGTCACTTCGCCACTATTAATTTCTGAATCTATAAAATGGGCATAGTAACACAGACCTCCTGGGAATGAATGAATGCACAATTACATCAATGATGTGTTTTCTGGAAGATTTTTTAAAAAATATTTTATTTATTTATTTGACAGAGAGAGATCACAAGTAGGCAGAGAGGCAGGCAGAGAGAGAGGGGGAAGCAGGCTCCCTGCTGAGCAGAGAGCCCGATGCGGGGCTCGATCTCAGGGCCCTGGGATCATGACCTGAGCTGAAGGCAGAAGCTTTAACCAACTGAGCCACCCAGGCGCCCCAATGATGTATTTTCTGAAGGTGTAGTCTATAACTACCTGTTCCTACCTAGAAAAGTGATGATTTGAAACTCAAAGTGCTTTTTAGATAACTTTCTTTTGTTTGTTAGTTATGAGGAGCAATATCTGCAACAATCTGATTTTTGTATAAATTTTAATTCAAAATTAACTTGTCAAACTAATAGGAGAGAAATCCACCTTACTATTTCCACACCATAATGCAGTTTTAATCAACCACATAATATGAATACAACTGACAATATTGTTTACAGTGGTTACGTGCCACCCTAAGTCTAAATCTATTCTCACTCCTTCCAGAAAACTGCCCAAACACCAAAAATATCATAATGCAATTCTTCCTCATATTACTTTCTATTCAAAACTCTGAAATGGCTCTGATCACATGTGAAATGATGATGATGACAGAGGTTCTTTCCTTCTAGTATCTCACAAGATGATAAGTCCAGTGGCATTTCAGACGGAAAAGATTAGTGACACACTATGAAAAATCTTAATTCCAGTAGAAAATATAGATTAATATAAAGATTATAGATTAATATAAAGATTATGATATATGGATTACTATAAAGCACAGTTATATTAAAGATAGGGAAGGCAGATATCACAAGCATGTGACAATGAAAAACAAGTGAGTGAACTAAACATTATTTACCACTGTCTGGTTTTTGTCATGTTTATTTTCTATTATTCAGATGATTTGTAACCAATGTCAAAGGGATGAAAAAGCTAAATCAAAAATAATTTTTCCATAAATGGGCAAAAGATTGTCATTATAAGTTATTAATGGAAGCACATCTTTATATAATAGTTTGAAGATGTTCCCTGGAAATTCAGTTTAAGAGTATTGACCTAATGGGAGGAAACAAGATTCACATTTTCCCCAATAACCAGGAGTCTCTGATTTAGATGGTATTTGAAAACACACACACATAGATTAATGCTTAAAAAATTTAAATAAATATTATCAAAATCTGGCATTAAACTCTTACCTATAGAAGAATAGGTTATAATATATAATACAATCAATTATTCCATAAACCAATTTAATGAATTTCAGTGCTAAAACAGCCCAGGCAATATGAACTTTTAAGAGTTTAAAAATACTGTAACTTTCAGATAGTATTTAAACCAACCCATGCTTTAAAAAAAAAAAAAAAAGGTGAACATCATTTAAATTCTATGATTCATTAGCGATTACTGAATCATCATATAGTTAATAGCAATCTTAATTCTGCACTGTAGAAACTCTGGTTACTTTCCAATGAGATGGATTCCCTGAGGTCACAGTTGTACCATTAGATCTTAAACTTAGAAACAGTTGCCAGGAAGAAGGCAACTACAGCTTCTTTGGAAGTCACTATCATTTTTCCCAAGACTGGTCCTGGCAGCTATTTTGATCTATTATTCCAAAGACTGGCTCAGAGAATTCTGGAGGCATTGTCTCCTCGTCCTTCAACAAAATGTGTCCCATATTTAGACCACTGATGCCCAAGAGAGGACCAGAGAGAAGAAGAGAGTGCTAGACCTTTGAATGTAATAATGGAGGACTACGAAATGTATGTGATCACTCCAAAATTATAATGGAATTTATATCTATTTACAATATAACACTGTACAGGCTAACAAAAGCAGCAAATTTCAGCTTTCAAAATGGCTATTTGCAGCTGCTATATTTTTTATTATGTAGTCATTAGATTTTTTGATTAACAAAAAATGGCAAATTTTATTAATTAAATACAACTTGGACTCTTAGCTTAACATGGCATCTAAGTAGAATCCTCCAGTGTAGCCTTTCCCATCTTCTCTGGAAAACACATATAAAGGCATAAAAAGACAAGAGCACATCCTAACTAAAATGAATTTAACTCCTTATGAGAAACCTCAGATCACTTCACTATCTGAAAGTCCTAGAAATCAGGTCTACAAGCAAATTAATAATGGCCCAGTTTTCTGATTAGTGGACACAATTTAAAGGATTGCTTTGCTCTGTGAAACACAGTAATTCTGTCAACTGAGAAAGGGACGTTAGCTCTCTCCTTTTCTCTGCCTGCTGTTCAAGAGAAAGTGTTTACAAAGTAGAAGAGTGGCTTTATGAAGCAGCCAGGGTAGTGCAACTCATTCCTATCCCCTCAATGGCAAACCCCTTTATCCCTCTGAATGCAATTCCCAGCAAAGAACAAGTCAGAAGGTAGAGGGGAACTGACAAGGGTTCACTGCATCTAAGAAGTTTCAATATCCACATGAGAAGCTCTGAAGAGAAGGGAAAATACAGGAAAAATCCTTTTAGTAGCACATGTTAAGAAACAGGTTTTTCCATATACTTTATCCTTGTAAAGTGCCCCCAAACCAGGCATAGGGAGCATGGTAGTTTAGTTTAGCAAAACTACATTTGATGACTGCCTGCCAATCACAGGAAATGTGTAACAAATTATTCTTCAGATGCAGGCCTGAGAAGGCATTCAAACCGAAGTAGAGAGAGAGAAGCATCCACACACTCTGTTGGCACATACCAACAGCATTCTAAGAAAAAGGAAAAAACACAGAGAGGCCTATGAGTAAAAATACTCCCACACACGAGAAAGAAATATCCTGAAGATGCAGAGAACATATCTCAGAATAAGATGTAATATGGAACCAAAAGATAATTTTGGAAAAATTTTACTTGGCTTGACTTGAATAAAGATGCTCAAGAAATCTAAAATTAAAAAATTGTACAAGGAGAAAAATTATACAAGATACAAGGGTAACAGGCTGAGATGAAAAGGGAGCAAAATTAAAATCCACACTGACAAGGAAAATAGTGTCCTAAGCACATCTTTGAGTCCGTCATTCACCTAATTATGGCAGATTGGTGGCAAAAAATGGCCCAGTTCTCTGTACTTCCCTTGTATCCATGCCCTTTGCAGTATGTGCCATTATAGCAACTCTCACCAAGAAATGGAATTTATATCCTTGCTCCTTGAATCAGTTGGCCTTGTGACATCTTTTAGTCAACAAAATGCAACACAAGCAACAGTGTACTAATTCCAAGGCTTTGCTTGCTTCTGCTTTATCAGAAATCTGCTACCACAATGAGAAAAAATCTAGGCAAGGCTTCTGTAGGAAAAGACATCATGTAGAAAAGAACTCAGGTTCACCAGACAAGAACCAGCCAATTCCCAGAAGCAGACCGGCTAACCAACCCAGGACTGACCACAAACTCACAAGGGAACTCAGCCAAGAACAGAACTACCCAGTTAAACCTGGCCTAACCTGTCAACCTGCAGAATTACAAGCTAAGAAAATGGTTGATACTATAAGCCACTATGTTTTAGATTTTTTTAAAGATTTTATTTATTTGAGATAGAGTGAGAGAGCACAAATGGCAGGAGGGGCAGAGGAAGAGTGAGAGGCAGACTCTCCACTGAGCAGGAAGCCTGACGTTGGGCTCGATCCCAGGACCTGAGCCATGGGCAGATGCTTAACAGACTGAGCTACCCAGACGCTCCTAGAGTGGTTTATTATGCATCAAAAGCTATGGAATACAACCACTGATGTAATTAATGTAGAAGGAAACACCCTGAACCTTTATTATCATAAGAAAATAAAGTTCCCATCTATATACGTATGGCTTCAGATTTCTACAGGAATGGTATAAATAAGAACAGCAGAAAGGCAACTAATCAACCTCTTATCCACCATGAACTTTGCTGAGGTGGGGGAGGTCTGACAAAATAATTTCCTCTGACCCTCCTCGAATAAGAATTCCAGCGCCCTGAACTCATCTAACTTTCACAAAGGACTTCAACTAGCATCTGTCACACCTTAACAGTCATCCAGAGCCAGACTCTCATGAAGCCATCCAGGAAAATACCTGCTATAGATCTTCTAGAGGTAGAGTTCATGAATGTTCTTTGCACAACTTCCCCAGTAAAGGAGCCATATTGATGCTCTTCCAGCTCTTTCTTACAGTCTGCCTGGAAAGAGACTGACTCTACTTGGCCCCATGCCAGGAATCGCTTGTGTCCAGGAAATGAAGTAGGCGAACCCAGAGACCAATTCACCTAGCTTCCTCTAGCCTTCCTCCTCCCAACCACAATCTAGACCGGACTCTAGCTCCTTTCCTTTTTAGTTAGTAATTAGTGTTACCCAGCTGTTGCCCCCTGCTGGGGAAATGAACATCTCCCAGGATTTTGATGCACCTCACTCATGGTAAATTTACAAAGCAATTAATCTAATCTAGGATAATTAAAGATGCTTTATTTTTTACTATAATTTGTTAAATATAGAATTGAACAGTTTTTCCTTATCTATGATTTTAG
>RCUC01025609.1:0-10476 GCA_003697995.1 Taxidea taxus jeffersonii
CCCCCCCCCCAACAATGGCCAAACCCAACAGGAAGCTAGAAGGCGGGGCATCCTTGATCCAGAGATGCCAGCCTTCCAGAGAAAGACAGAGAGTGGATGTGAGGGGCAACAGGAATTTCCCATAGTTAGAAGGGGGTTAGGTAAGATATTGGACAACCTGAATACAGGGGCCCCCACAGAATCGGGCACCAGCCAGTCAGAACAGCCACCATGACATGCCTTTCTGAGTCACACTGGTGTGCACTGAAGGGGGTCCTGGGAAGGTGTGTACACACCTCCAGGGGAACCCACGCAGACACGCACACAGTCTCTCTGTGCTGGCCACCCCTGTAGGAACTTCAGTGGCATCGGCTGTGTGGCCCAGACGGACAGAGCTGAGTCCTCACCAGCCACAGACTGCGACCCTGTCACCCAGACGTACGGGCTCAGAAAAAGGACGGTGAAATGTCCTCTACCCGAGGCCAGCATCTAACACCTTCTCAAACTTGTGAAAGTTCCAGAGCTTCAGAGAAGCCCTCCCATCAGACTCACTCCCCTAACACGTGATGATTCTCCAAACTATTTTGACAGATGAAATTGCAGATAATTAGCCTGACTCCGCCAACTTGAAATTACTGGGGATGATTTCTGTGGCTGTCCTCGAATTTCTGGAAGATAACCTCAAATGGGGAAGCAGGCCAGTGTTATCCTCATCTCACCCCTTTGACACATCATTACAAGTGTAAAAGAAAACTTCAGGTTGGTCATAAACCTCTCTGATAAGTCCAGGGAAGCAGGCCACTCACTTAAAATCCCATAGCCTGGATCCGTTGGTAGCAGCAAGGCTGAAAAAGTGCTTTCACCTAAATGCCTTGTCACTAACGTCAGCCATCTTTTTAGACAGCGTCCATCTTGTCTCCTCTATGAGTCTTTTTTACTTAGAACGAGATTCGCATCTGAAAAATAAAGGAAGATACAGAGAAAGTTGATGTCTCCATCCCTATTCCTACAGAGGCCTCCGTCAGCAATTTCAGTGGCACTGGATTTTGAAGGCTTACTTCTGCCCTTTTCTAGAGTTCAGAGTCAGCATACCTTTGCAAGACATCAGGGGATTGATTTCAGTCACATGCCCATATCTCTTCCCCTGTGTCCCCACCCTCTATCGTGTGACGTTATGGAGCTCCCGTAAAGGTGAAGTACATTTTCCCTCCCCATGTGTCTTAGCACAGGCGGCCACAACCAAATACCATAGGAGGGTTTGAACAACTTAATTCTCCTAGTTCTGGAGGCTGGAAGTCTGAGATTGGGATGCCAGTGGTTGAGGTCTCTCTTCTTGATTTTCAGATGGCTGCCTTCTCACTTTGTCCTCAGAGGGTGGAGAGAGCTCTGGTCTCTTCCTCTTCTTAGGGGGAAGAGGGGCCCCACCCCTGTGCCCTTATCTAAATCTAATTGCCTCACCAAAAAGGCCCCACATCTGAATATAATCACACTGGGGATTAGGACTGCTACATAGAAATTTGAAGGGACTAGACATTTGCTCATCATATCGTGACTCACTTTGACCAATAGAGTAAGGCAGAAATAATAGTGTGCCGGTTCTGAGACTAGACTTCAAAGGTCCTTGCATGATTCCTCTTGCAACACAGGAGGGGGATACGAGGCATGGGGAGATAAGCATCCCCAACTGAGGTGCCCCAGCCATTTCTAGCCTAGAACAGAGCTCCCAGTTGACCCATAGCTACATGAATGAACCTGACCACCATCACTGGAGCCCAGAATGAACCAGCGGATCCCTAGCCCACCTACAAGTGCATGACTTACAGTAACAAATGATTATGTTTGATGCTGCTGAGTTTTGGAGTGGTTTGTTATGTAGCAATAGCTAGCTGATACACCTCGGTTACTGGAGGTGAATAAAGAATAATCATTATTATTTATACTGTTCCTAGAAAGGAAGTTGAGTGTAGTGGTTTCAAAGCACGGAGTAGATCAAAGCTTCTCACGTTTTAATCCTGCCTCTGCCAGGTACTATTTGTGGGACTTCAGGCAAGATGTTGCAATTGCCTCGTCTGTAAAATGGGTACAGTAATAGGATTGTATTAGGCAGTGATGAGCATTAATTGAGCTAATGCATTTAAAGTACTTCAAAGAGGTACAGAGGAAGCAAAGAGCCTTCAAAGAGGCACAGAGCAAGCAGCGGGGAAGGGTTTGGTGATACCCCTTTTAAAGGGCTTGAGACTCGGACAGGGCAGGCCAGAGGTGGGCCTCATTGATGCCCAGGTAGCATTTGTTCCACTAGGAAGGAAAGGGCTTTGGTCTCACATCTTAGCATGAGACAAGCTCACTTTTCCCAAAATAGGAAATATAATCAAGACTGCTTTAGAATTCTCAGAGATGACAGTTTCTTGTCTTCTCTGAGAAATAAAACACATTAGCGTTTTGATGGCATTATTCCCTTTCTCCATGTAGAAGTGATGGCAGAGAAAGGAGGGCATCAACAAGGTGACTCCAGTGTGGACAAGCACTGCGAAGGGTACAGACCCCTTTGTATTTCCTCCCTCTCCCCTCCCACATCCAGGCACTAACCATTCTTATACTGTGCAACCAGATTACTTACCAAGGAATTTCATCTCTCCCTAAGTCTTGGGGCTGCCAAGACGACTGTGGATGCCTTGACTCTCCCTATGCCCCTCCCCACTCAGAGCTTTTGCTACCCCTGGACAAGGACTTTTGTATAGCAACTAACTTGTTAAAAAGTCACCCCCCTTAAGTAACTATTTGCTGCTTAACACATGTTTCTTAAATAACATTTTATCATGGAAAGGTGAATTTAATGGTGGGAAACCCAAACACTTTGATGGCCATTGGCAAAGCTAATTGAAGGGCAAAGAGGCACTCCGGATTCTCTCAACAACACACAGATAGCAACCCATTAAGCCCAATCCTGGGCACTGAGGTGGCATATAGTCACCAGTGGGAGGCCCTGAGTTCACATAGTTGTGGCAAAGCCTTCTGTCCCAGGTAATAGCTGGAGACCTTCACAGTGCCTGTCTACTTTACCACCTCATTGTACACATTCCCTCAAATCAGTACTAATTCCCCATCCTCCAGGCTCTGCTCTGCAGTCACGAGTCCTACCTCTCCTCAAGGTTGCACAGTTCCATGTCTCCCAGGAATGCTTCCCTGAGGCTCTGGCTGTCAGTTACTCCTCTGGCTTCCTCCTAGCCCTTGACAAATGAATCTCTCCAACCCCCTACTGGGCTGTGAGCTCCTGGGAGACAGTTGCCACATAGTATTCATCTCATCACCTCCCACATGACTTAGCAGATCTATGTATGAAGCTCTCAGTAAGTAGTTGTTGAATTAAATAAAAAATGAGTGATTTTACAGTTATTTCATCCATCTTGGGGATGATAGCTGCACTTCTTCCCGAATATGTAAATCTCCAAACCCAGGCCTCAGGTAAACTCTGGTGGCTTTTAGATGTACTGAACCACTTCTGCTGTCCTCCCTGGGGTACCTGGGACAAGGACAGAGTGTTTAAGAAGCTCCTTTCCCTCACATGTCTTCCTTTGACACCAGCTCAGGCAGTTTCTATCCTAAGAGAATCACAAAGGAAGACATATCAGCATCTTTAAGAGCAGTGTGGAAATAACTTGGCCGTGAGACATCCCATTGTCAGTGAATTTAAAGCTAGTCAAGCCAGACTGTCAGAGTTGGACTCTTTGCATTCTAAGCTCTCATAAATCATAAAGTCATAGTGCTAGACAGACATTTAGC
Source organism: Taxidea taxus jeffersonii (assembly GCA_003697995.1). Classification (NCBI taxonomy): domain Eukaryota; kingdom Metazoa; phylum Chordata; class Mammalia; order Carnivora; family Mustelidae; genus Taxidea; species Taxidea taxus. The sequence continues at coordinate 3,760 of RCUC01025609.1, forward strand.
AATCTTGTCCAATCCACCCATTAAAATATGCACCCCTCGGGAGGTGCTTTCTCTCCCAGCCCACACATTGTACAGATGCCTGTAGCCCAAGGACATAGAACTGGTGGGCTGGAACTCTAGCTTCTTAACCAGCATCCGCTCACTACTACATGCTGAGCCGGGATGGCAGGGAAGGAATGGATGATTGTCTCCAAGCTACACCATTGACTGCAGTAGGCACTGTGATTACTAGTACAGAGTAATAAACCTCTGTGATAAGGATATAATACAGAGGCTTTACTTGGCCCATTAATCCTCAGTAAATGTTGTTGCCTAGCTGCCATCTTCCAGGCCCAGCCCCTGCTGCCCTGCCTATCACTTTATAGCCTAAGTAACAGCATTACTTACATAAGAGCAAGGCCCTACAGAAGTGGCTAGATCACAAGAATCAGCACGAGAAACTGATTAAAAATTAAAAAAAATTTTTTTCATGATATTCCTATCTACCTTGTGTGTATGTGTGTGTGTGTGTGTGTGTGTGTGTGTGTGTGTATTGGGGAAATGATGAGCAAGGGCAATAATGTTATATAGACAGTCATTTGACATATACATGATGGGACATCTAAGAAAAAGGCCTTGTGCTCAGCACTTTGAGGACAGTGGGGTCACATCCCCCCAGAATAAAGCACAAATGATGCATGCATGGTATAAACAAATTGGTCTGAGGCTCCCAGGGAAAGAGTGAGTGCAAGGGATTTCCAAAGAGGGGAGAGGTTGGGGGGAGGGGGAAGGATTCAAATAAGGCTTCACAGTTGAGATGATATTTGAGCAAAACCTGGGAACTTGGGAATTTTTCAAGTGAGGAAAGGGAGGATTCTAGGCCGAGAGGATAACCTGAGCTTAGAATATGTTAAAAATGAGGTTTACCAGAGCTTGAAAAAGCAGATAATCCCTTCTGTGTGTAAATTTTCAGAAGAAGCACAAAAGAGGGAAGAAGACCAATTTTATGAAGCCCCTAGTATAAGAGCATATTGTTATAGTCAGTCTCATTTATAGAACACAGATGGAAAAATCCTAAGTAAGGCATTGGGAAGCTGAATCTGGAAGATTATTAAAATAAATACATTGTGACTGATGAGCCTTACCTTACCTAGGATGAGCCATCCTAGCAATGCAAGGATGGTATGAAGTTTTAAGAGCTGTCAGTGTAACTCAAAATAACCAAGTAGAGGAAAATGGTAACGTGACTATCAATAGATAGGGAATAAGTGGTCAATATGCTTCATGATTTAAGAAAAATAAAAACTCCTTATTAAACTGAAAATAGATAAAATTGCCCTTAACATGATAAAACAACTGCCATAACTTGAAAGCAAGCGTCATATTCGATGGTGAATTCTAGAAACATTTCTAGGAAAGTTCAGAACAAGGCAAAGGCACTTGCTTTCCCATATTTATGCAACACCATATTTAAGTTCATTGCCAATACAATAATGAAAGAGAAAAAAGACACAAGAATTGGAAAATTGGAATTGGAAAAGCAAACATAATGTTTTCATTGTCTTTAGAAGCTATGACTATCTGTGTGGGAAACTAAGAAGATCTCTACATAAAATTTTAGAAGTAAAAAGAGAATCCCGAAAGGCTGTTGGATACAAAGTCTACAGTTAAAAACAAAGTCAATAGCTTTCCTGCAAACCATAAGACATATTATAAAATATAATAGAATCGCTTCTCGGCCTTTTGGCTAAGATCAAGTGTAGTATCTGTTCTTATCAGTTTAATAAAATATAATAGAAAAAAATAGCCTGTTCACAATAGCAACAGATTTATGAGGTAATATTAATAATTGCTACCACTTATTGAGTTCCTACCTTTATTCCAAACATTTACATCTTCAGCCTTGTTTGATTCTCACAGCAAGCTTATAATCTAAGTATGAATAAATCTAACAAAAGCCTTACAAGAACTTTATAAACAAAATTATATAATGTTATTGAAGGGCATACAGGACTCAAGTAAATGAAAAAATATACATATCATGTTGTTTGATGAGAAGACTCAACATATAAATGTTATAAATATCAACTCTCCCCAAATTAATTCATAAACTCAAAAGAATTCAGTAAAATCCTAACAGGAATTTTTTAGTGGGGTGTCGGGGTGGGGGAGGGGATGAAACCAGATAAACTAATTCCAAAATTCACAGAAAAGAGTAAACATTCAAGAATATCCAAAACATTTCTGAAAAAGAACAAGAAAGAAAGAACTGTTCTACCAGTTACAAGGACGGATGTTATCATAATGAAAATGGTGTGATGGTAATACAGAAATAGACCACTGGATTGACGGGGGAGAATAAAGAGCTCAGATGTAGACACAAACATATATAGAAACTTAATACATGATAGACCTGGAATTGTGAACTGATAGGACAAATATGAACCATTAAACATCTTTTGGAGTGGTGCTGAGCCGATTCACTTTCCACGCAAGAAAAAGAAATCAAATTATATCACTACCTCACACCATACACAAAAATAAATCTCAGATGGATTGCAGACCTAGATGCAAAAATAAAACTTTAAATCTATTAGGAGAAAATGAAACAAAGTATCTTTAAGTCCTCAGACTAGGACCAGGCGTTCTTAGTAAAGACCCTGCATTTCCCCCTCCAAAAAATCAGTAGAATGAAACATAATAAATTTAGTTTATTTCAATTATAAGCCTTTGTGAAAAAAGTTAGAAGATACACTATAGACTGGCAGCAGATATGTGTAATATATAACTGAATTAGCATCTGGAATACATAAAGAATTTTCAACATGTCAATAAGAAAAAGACAAACAGGGGCGCCTGGGTGGCTCAGTGGGTTAAAGCCTCTGCCTTCAGCTCAGGTCATGATCCCAGGGTCCTGGGATTGAGCCCCGCATCGGGCTCTCTGCTCAGCAGGGAGCCTGCTTTCTCCTCTCTCTCTGCCTGCCTCTCTGCCTACTTGTCATCTCTGTCTGTCAAATAAATAAATAAAATATTTAAAACAACAACAACAACAAAAGAAAAAGACAAACAACCAACAACAGAAAAAAACAGAACAGAACAGAAATGTGTTGGTCTTGCCAGTACACATGGGAGGAGAGACTTAACCACACTAGTAGGCTGGGAAATGCAACTAGCCACAATTCTTACTATTTCACAGCCACCCACTGAGGAAAGCTTACAATCTGATAGTATCAAACATTGGTAAGGTGGTGGGAAAATGGGACCTTGCATGCACTACTGTTGGAAGGATGTTCTGGTATAGCTCCCTTGACCAGCAATTTGATATCATCTAGTTAATATCAAGTTAAAGTGAAAAAGTGCACACACTAGGTGCCAGCAATTCCATCGCAGTCATATAACTGAGCAGTGTCCCATATGTGTCTACCGAGATATCTCTGAAGATGTTCATTGAAGCACTGTTTACTCTGGGAAAGAAAGGGAAAACTAGCAACAATTTCAATGCCTACAAAGAGGAGAACAATGGGCTCTCCTCATAAGATGACTACTTGACATGATCAAAGTAATAAACTACCAAAAATACTCAATAACCATGCTAGTGACCAGTAACAACAAAAACCAAATTGTGGATTACCAAATTGTGGATTAAACACATATACACAAAATAAAACATGTTATCACCAGTATGTATATATGAAAAAGAAAAAGGAAAGCTGACTTGAAGGACACTCATTAAGTTCTTTTGGAATATTGCATTTTACTGTGCTCTCTGTTGCCTGACATTTTTGTCACGTTATTGTGAAGACAGGTGTGGAAGAAAGCATCAATGCTCAGCTTCCCTGCTAGGAGAGCTTCTCTTTATTATATGCTTTTGTGCATTCTTTATGTTTCATACAGCGCATTAAGGTAGCTCAGAAACGTTTTCATCTTTGTATACGGTGGGATGGGGCAGATGGCAGCATGTGTGAATAGAACCACATCTTTCCGAGACCTTCTGAATTACATGTATGAGATGCTTTCGAACTCGGGACGTCGCATACCGCTGCTAAGAGCATATCCAGGCTATGTGTTGTCATAACAACAAACACAATGATTTGAAATGCAGATTCTTTCTTTTACTCTGAAGGAAACCAGTGAGGAATATAGAATACTTTGTATTGGACAGGAGCCTGTTGGAGTGCAAATGTGACATTAGAAATTGGTTGTATGCCCAGCAGAGAAGAACGTGTGTGATTCATGAAGCATCTAAACTAAGAATCATACAGGTTTTCAGAAAAGCCTGTCCATTTGGATTATAAAGTCTTTTTTTTTTTTTTTTGTCAGAGAGAGAGAGAGAGCAGGAGCGAGCACAGGCAGACAGAGTGGCAGGCAGAGGCAGAGGGAGAAGCAGGCTCCCTGCCAAGCAAGGAGCCCGATGTGGGACTCAATCCCAGGACGCTGGGATCATGTCCTGAGCCGAAGGCAGCTGCTTAACCAACTGAGCCACCCAGGCATCCCCGGATTATAAAGTCTTGACACATAAAATTATTTTTAGATCTTGGGAGTCCTATAGGAGTAGTTTTAGGTTGTGTTGGAGAGGCAGCGGGTTGGAGTGAATAAGCGTCCAGCTCTAGGGTCCAGCAGGCCTGTCCACCACTTCCTAGCTGGGTGGCATTTGAGCATGTTACTTCCTCTGTTAGGCAGGCTGCTCCAGAGAAACCGAACCGATAAGATATATGTATATACACAAAGAAAGAGATTGTTATAAGGAATTGACTCATGCGATTATGGAGACAGACAAGTCCCAAGGCCCGCAGAGTGCTGACAAGCTGGAGACCCAAGAAGACCCAAGGTTTCAGTATGAAGGCAGATAGGCAGCAGGAGTTCTTTCTTATACTCAGGGGGAATGATTCATCTTTTTCTTCTGTTCAGGCCTTCACCTGATTAGATGAGGCCCACCCTCATTCAGGAGAGCAATCTGCTTTATTCAGTCTACTGACTCAAATATTAGTCTCATTGAAAAACACTCTCGCAGGAACACACAGAATAATGTTTGACCAAACATGGGGCATCCCGTGGCCTAGTCAAGTTGACACAGAAAGTTATCCACCACACTTACTGTCTCTGCATCTCAGTTCCCTCAGCTGTGAAAGGGAGCTAATATTAGTAAATAGCTCATAGAGTTGGAGTGAGGGGCAAATAAGTTGCTGTATAGGAAGAACAATCAAAGGAGCTGGGGCTTAGTAAGTGCTCAGTAAGTATTTATCAAATGAATTAATACGTAGAACTCAGTGGGATCCTGTCTGAATGTTGTGTTCTTAGTCTGGTTTTCTGTTGTTGTTGTTGTTGTTGTTGTTTACAGTTTTAGGAGTCATGTATGAGTAGCCAAACAATAGATTCCTCAGATGTGCTTGTTTTGGGGATCCATAAAAATGCCAACTTTAGAGACGTGTTTTGCTCATGCTGTATTGTGCTAGCCGCACCCACCCACGGCACTGCATTTGGCTGTGGGGGTTCAGATACCACTGGAAAGCATCTGTCCTCTTGATGGATATTTGGGTCTCTCCTAGTTTTTCCATTTGAACAATGCTCTGTAGTAGCTGGGGCCCGCCTCTAATTTTTTCTTTAGGATAAATCCCTAAGAGAAGAATTTCTGGGACATAGGGTATGCAAGTGTTCAATTTTATAATATCAGGCTAAACTATTCCCCCAACGTGGTCAGTTCGCCCTTGGTGAAAGAAGGAATAGTGATCAGATATCCTCCTGCTGACCATTAAAAGAGGTGCCTATGGACTCTCCCACAGTGGGCAAAAGCAGCTTGTGATATTCAGTGGGGAAAAAGAAAAAGAGGAGACACAAAGTTCAGTGTGATCACAACCCCATAGAAAAAGGGGGTGCGTCGAAACAGTGTAATGTCAGAGCCGCAGGAAAAGCTTGAACAAGATCTGGAATCAGGCAGACCTGGGGCCAAGCCTTCACGTGCCCGTTGCCTGCCTGAGACTGGAACCAGTTACCTGATCTCTCTGTGCCCTTGTGATCTCATTTTTAAGTGGGAATAATTGATCACACATAGTCAAAGCAGTATGTAAATTGAGATCATGCATAAAGTGACTACTCGATAAAGGATGACCAAAAAAGAAAAAAAAAAAAGAGCCAAATATGGTTTTGAAAACCAAACAGGTAGATATTCACTAGAGTGATTACTGGGGCTTATGGTAGGTCTTAGGTTAGGAGTGGTTTCTTTTTTCTGTTTTTAGAGCTCCTGGAAAATGATTATATTGTTTTCAAAATGAGAAAATTAATTTTTTGTTAATTTTATTTATTTACTTGTTAGAAAGACAGAGACAGAGACAGAAAGCACAAACAGAGGGAGGGGGAGGAGCAGAAGGAGAGGGAGAAGCAGACTCACACACTGAGCAGAGAACCTGACATGGGGCTCGATCCTGGGATCATGACCTGAGCTGAAGGCAGATGCTTAACTGACTGAGCCACCCAGGCATCCCAAAATTAATTTTTTAAAGGTTCCATTATTGGCTATTTTGTGTGGATTCTGTGTGCTACTTTTAATTACTCCCGCACCTCTCAGCACCTCTCAGTTCAATGTATCAGTTCCATGGGGAGCTGGAGTATGGGTTTGCTTGACTTTAGCTAAGGCGAGCAGGTCCCTTATTCTCCACGGGCTGTCTCTAGGGCCAGGACTTGCACATGGTAAGAATGACCTAGTCTCAAGGAGAGAAATCTAATGATTTGATTTTATTAAAC
>RCUC01025611.1:0-13101 GCA_003697995.1 Taxidea taxus jeffersonii
AAAAAAAAAAAGGACAAACTTTCTCGGCAAAAATTATAGATTTCTTCTTTAAAGGATAAAATATTTCATGAACTTTAGTCTCCTGATGTCAAAATCAGTGCTAAATTGTGCCAAGTTAGATGAGTAACAGGATTTAGTCTTGGATGATTTTATCTAGTTCTCATGGAGAATTGGCCTCATGAGCCTCTTGATTTTGTTTCTTTCAGTCTTATCACTTAGTTTAGAAAGTACAAAAACTTCATTCCAGTCTTGGAGTGTGAAAGAATGAGATAAAGATCAAATTGCCTGTACAAGAAAGAGAAATGGATGACTTATCATGTTTTCACATTCCTGAGGTTTCTAGGTGAAATTTCCTACCATAAATGTCAGTTAAATACATGTCTGAAACAACATGACTTTCCTCTTCCTTCCTTCCTCCCTCCCTCTTCCTTCCTTCCTCCCTCTTTCTTTCTTTCTTTCTTTCCTTCCTTCCTTCCTTCCTTCTGTCCTTTCACTAAGAATGGCATTAGAATTGCTATGAATTATTTTGCCTGTGGACTAAATTACAAAGTCCCAGAATTTGTTCTGCTATCACCTTTATACTTTTAGGAATGAGATTTATTTAATTAATTTGATTGTAAAAAGCTCATTTAAGTAGTGAGGAAGTTATAATTAGTCTCTTACAAAAATTTTATTTGCAGAGCCCATCATTTAATTCTGTTTCATGACTTTTTCCCTATTCCATGAAGAAATAACATGTATAATTTTCTATGAGAAGTTTTAAGGCAGTGTAAAACACACACACAAACACACACACACATACACAAAGGAAGTAACAGCTAGTCACATATTGTTGCCTCTCTGGCTACTCACTTTACAGCATATGAAGGCAGGTATATAATACCAGAAGAGAAATACACATATTAAAGGAAAAAACAAAGCAACACATTTTAAATAATTTTAAAACCAAATCCTACATTTGTACTTCTAAAGGTGAGTTCTTAGGGCATATATTTTGTACCTATACAAATATGTATCTCTATCGACAAATTGTTTTTGATTTCTATCCAAGTAGTGAGTACTGCCAGTTGAATATAAGGAAAACATGTTTTGTGATTGAGGCTTTGAATGTCTATCCTCATTCTTCAAATATATTTACATATGTGCTCCTTACACCAGGAATGGGAGAGAACACATCAAGGTGGACCCCAGACCTTGCCCACAGCATCCCAACTTTTTTGTCATGGAGTGATCTTGAGAGCAACACAGATGAATATGACACAGATGTTATATGTCCTCTGGAAGAACTGTTACTGGATCCCTTATTAATAATTCACAGTCCTTCCAGACTTATAATATGATGTAGTGTTCTTGATCTTAAACTACTTTTGGTAGTCTCAGGGTTTGTAAGTCAGAGAATCTTCTAGTCAACCCTCTCTGATTGATACATTCAAATCTTTGCACAGTGGGCTCTGCTTTAGCAGGGTTTATTTGCATATTCAAACCAGTCATAAATAGCCAAAGCACTGACTTAACATGCCTAAGGCCCACAATAAATGAGAAGAGGCCCACAAAAGGGTGAGACAGCAAAATGAATGAGGACCAGGCAGGGAGTCTGCAGAGAAGGGAAGTAATACTCTACTTCTCCTTCATATTCTTGTGATTAGTTTTTTTATCAGGCTCTGGGGAGCAAATTCTGGAGTATATATGCAACAAGAAGATACTTACTCTCTATAGACCGGCATTATGGGAGCAGTAGCTGGGGATTCTTACTTAGTATGAATGGGAATAATACAAACTTTGTAAGTTTTATACAACTTTGTGAATCTGTAGAGTTTTTGAAAACTCTGTATGGTCTTATTACAGCAGGAATGCATCACTATGGTCTAGTGATTTTAGTTAGATTAAATAACCTCTAAAGCAAAGGTCAACATTTGGAATTTGTGGGAGTTTTTTTCTCAACATTCAAGAGGTAATCTAGTTGGTATTGTTTGAACCATTTTCTATAAGTGTAATTTCCTTATTTAACTGGTTAATATAAACAAAGATGCAAAGATTTAGCTTTCCTAAAATTCCCAACAATTTCAATTTCACATCAAATTATACTAGTTTGGAATGAAAATAATGTATCCGCAGATGGTGCTGAATTGCATAAAATTAATTACTACATGTGCAAATTTTCAGTAATTAATTCCAGTGAGGCCTGTAAAAGTCTATTGTGAGTAGAACTGCATGCTTTTTAGCCTCTTCTTTTCCAGCTGATGGCTGCCCTTTCACTCTTGAGAACAAGTTAAATTGATATGGTAGTGTAAAGATCCTTCAGGGAAAATTTGCATTGGGTTTCTTAGGGTATAAAAGAACCAAACACTTGGGTAATGGCTAGTTCCCGTAGTTCCCGTATGCATGCAGGTTTTCGTTTAAAGAGTGATTATCTTTTGGTGATGGGATGGGGAAGTCAGTATTGGTAAACATATGCTCTTGCTTTCCATGTTTTCCACCATGCCTGGACACAGACTGACAGTGGGATTTGTCCAGTGTTTTACTCCTTGGCCTTAGTACTGCTGTGTAGTGTTATTTTCCCATCATTTTCTACGGTCTTCATGAGTGACTCTGCAATACAAAAACTTAATCCATGTAACTGAGTATTTTGAGTGTAATAGTAAGTGTACTTTGTCTATAACAGTGAAGTTTCTGGGATCACTGAAAAGGCTGCTAATATGGGATAATGAAGAAACAGGAGAATTTCAGACTAATGATTATTTAAAAGTAAGAGTTTTACTAGGCATTTAGATTTTGTTTTGAATCATGTGCCTTCAAGGTCTTCATGAAGTTCTAACTACCTATCTCAGATATCAATAGAAATTTTTGAAATATTTGCTAGAAGCTGTGAATAATAAAATATCATTGATTTAAGGTCTAATTAGCCACTGTATTAGTCTTCTTTGGCTACCATAACAAAATATAATAGACTGGTTGGCTTAAAAAATGGAAATTTATTTTCTCACAGTTCCGGAGACTAGAAGTTCAAGAGCATGGTGCCGGCAGTTGGTGTCTGGTGAGAGCTCTTGCTTTGGGTAGTAGATGGCTACCTTCTCACTGTGTGCTCACGTGGTTTCTTGTTTGTGAATTCACAGATCTCTTCCTCTTCCTGTTTTTATAAGACAACCAGTTCTATAGGATTAGGACCCTACCTTTATTACCTCATTTAATTTTAATTACCTCCTAAAGGCTTTTTCTCTAAATACAGTCCCACTGGGAAATTAAGGCTTCCATACATGAATTTTGAGGGACACAGTTCAGTTCATAGCAGCCATAAAACTCAAACATAGTATTTTTAACATAGTTCTATCTAATTATACTTTATGTATATAAGCATGACTTTAAGTATTATAGGATACTGAAGTACCTTCTGAAGTATAAACAATGAATTAAATTATGTCCAATATACTTCTTGTGTTAAATTGCCTTTTAAAATGGTAATTCATATATAGAGCATATTGTAATATTTGATAACTATTAGATAATAAGTTGGCCACCCCATTTCACTTTTTATTACTTATGAGAAAATCAAGTTCACCATGTTTTCACTTTGGGAACCGATCTAACTTATGAGCTATTTGAATGTGTTATAATGCAAACATTCATTTAAGCCAAAACTTTTCTAGTATGTAGAATAGCTAGTAAATAGGAAGCTACTTTATGTAGCCATACTCAGAATCATAATCAATAAATTAAATATACATAATTAGCATAATATTTTCAAACCATTATAATTATATGGTTTTGTTTCTTGTCTTTATAAATCACATTCCCCAGCACTCTACTGACATTGCAGGTACAGTAATAGGGGGAAAGCAAATGCTTTTTTTGGAGGTGTTAGTTTATAGCTTGGGGATGCCACATACAGTTATATAGGTTGTATACTGCATAAGTATGTCACATTAAGCAAGGCTCCATTCACATAATAGATAACATAGTTTGCATATTTATTTTAACAAAAATCTCCCAGCAGATGGCAGTCAAATGTCTTATTCTGAGGAAATCAACATAAAGCAACAATTTTCTGACAGATGGAAATAAAGTTTTTTGAGGAAAAACCACCTTTTTTCTGATTCACATAAAAGCATTCAACAGGCTAGCTAGTGGGGGATATACCTCATGGGGGAATTATAAGGATTAATTCAGCCATAATAGTTCCTGGCTCATAGAAATCTCTGAATAAATGTTAGGTGCTACACTACACAATTACTACTGTGTGTACTGCTGTCATCATTTTCATTATCTCCATGAGGACAAGCAAAGAGTTTTCACACATATAGGCAATATCATTTGGGAGAAGAGAGATGGTATGGAGATCTGTCTTACCTAAAACAGACTGAATGTTCCATAAGATGGTATTTAAATAAGCCCAAATGAAGATTTAAACTTTAAATAGAATGAATATTCAGAAAAAAAGAGACTTATAAGTTTAAGTCACCCCCCTCCCAGTATGGTGGACAGTGAGGGTTAAAGACTTATAAGGAAGATTATATCAGTTCTGGAAAAGTTACTATTTTCTGCTTCCAAGTGAGGTGCTGTGTCAGTACAAGTCTTCTGAGAAGAAAACTTTAAGACAATATTCCAGTACAGGAGATTTAGAGAGTAGAACATCTATAGGGGTAAAGAGAGAGGGAGCAGGAAAGGAAAGGTTTCAGTGGTGGTGTAGGACTGATACCTGTGAAAGGAGAAACAGAAGGGAGGAGAATTGGATAGCAATAATTTCAGACTATAATGCATTTCTTTTTTTTTTTTTTAAGATTTTATTCATTTAGTTGACAGAGATCACAAGTAGGCAGAGAGGCAGACAGAGAGAGAAAGGGGAAGCAGGCTCCCTGCCAAGCAGAGAGTCCGATGCAGGGCTTGATCCCAGGACCCTGGGATCATGACCCGAGCCAAAGGCAGAGGCTTTAACCCACTGAGCCACCCAGGCACCCCTATAATGCATTTCTGAGAAAGCCTCAGCTAAACCAAAGGAGAGTCTCCAAGGAAAGGTTGCCACTGAAGGAGTCCCACATGGGACAGGAATAACTTGGCTCTAGATCTCTCCATTCTCCATGTTCAGTTATTGGCTGGGAACAGCCCAGAGGAATTGTGTTCTCTGACGAAATACAATGGTGGATCCAAAGGTACAGCAGCTGGGACTGTCAGTCAGCTATGTTCTTTATTGGCAGGTTCTCTTGAAGGGACATCTGAATGAGACACCCACATGGCAGCCACAGAAACTGCTTCCTGTGTTTACAAGCATAAATACAGCCCCCTCTTTGAAAAAATACATAATAGTATGAGCAACCATTTACAGAATTGAAATGAGAACTAGGCAGCTATGCAATAATAGTAGGAAACAGGGACACCCCATTTGCAATAACAGAAAGAACAACCAGACAGAAGATCAGTAAGTAAATGGAGAAATTGAACAAGCCTATAGAACAGTGGGACCTAACAGACATATCCAGAACACTCCATCCAACAACAGTAGAATATATGTTTTTTTCAAATGTACATAGAATGTTTTCTAGGACAGATTATATGTTAGATCACAAAATAAGTCCTAATAAATTTTAAAAGATTAAAATCATACAAAGTGTATTTTCTGATCACAAAAAAATGGAACTAGAAATAAATTACAGGAGGGAAATTGGAAAATCCATACAGATGGGGAAATTAAATTGCATACTCTTAAACAACCAGTGGGTGAAAGAAAAATAGAAAAGGAAGTTAGAAAATACCTTGAGACAAAAGAAAATGAAAAACAGCATAGAAAAATGTATGGGATGTAGCAAAAAATGGTGTTAGTAAGGAAGTTTATATTTACAAATGTCTACATTAAAAAAGATCTCAGATTGACAACTTAATTTTACACCACAAGGGACTAGAAGAAGAAGGACAAACTAAACATAAGACTAGCAGGAGGAAGAAAATAATGAAGATTAGAGTAGAGATAAAATGAAGAATAGGATGACTAGAGAAAACCAATGAAACCAAGAGTCGATTCTTTGAGAATTCAGCAAAATTGACAAACTTTTAGCTGAATTGACAAAAAAGGAAACTCAAATAATTAAAATCAGAAATGAAAGAGTATACATTAATACTAATATTATAGAAATTAAAAGGAATATGAGAGTGTGTGAACAGTTGTACAACAACAAATCAGATAACCTATATGAAAAGGATAAATTCTTAGATACACACAACCTACCAAAACTGAATCATGCAGAATTAGAAAATCTGAACAGACCTATAACTAGTAAGGAGATTGAATCAGTAATCAAAAATCTTCCAACAAAGCAAAGCCCACAGCCAGATGCCTTTCCTAGTCTAAAGAACAAATAACACAGTGGCGCTTGGGTGGCTCAGTTGTTAAGCATCTGCCTTCGGCTCAGGTCATGATCCCAGAATCCTGGGATGGAGCCCCCCATTGAGCCCTGCATAGAGCCCTACATTGGGCTGCCTGCTCAGTGGGAAACCTGCTTCTCCCTCTTCCGCTCTCCCTGCTTGTGTTCCCTCTCGCTGTCAAATAAGCAAATGTTAAAGAAGAGGGAGAAGAAGAAGAAGAAAGAAGAAATAACACCAATCATCCTGAAACTATTTTGTAAAAGTGAAGAGAAGGCAATAATTACAAACTCATTTCATGAATCCGGTTCATCTGATACTAGAATCAAAAACAACTTCAGGACAAGTACAGACCAATATCCCTGATGAATATTGATGTAAAGATCCCCAACAAGATATTAGCAAATAGAATTCAACAGCATGTTGAAAGGTTTATACACTATGACCATGTGGAACTTATTCCTTGAATGCAAGAATGGTTCGACATTTGAAAATCAATTAATGTAATGCACTGCATTAATAGAATGAAGGGGAATAAAAGATCTGATCATCTCAGTTGATTCAGAAAAAGCATCTGACGAAATTCAACATCCTTTCATTATAAAAATTCTCAACAAACTAGAAATTAAGGGAAACTACCTCAACATAAGAAATACATTTATGAAAAAAACATAGCTAACATCATATGCAATAATGAAAGGCTGAAAGTTTTTCTTGTAAAATAAGGAGCAAGACAAGAATGCCCTCTTTTGCTATTTCTATCAACATAGTCCTGGAATTAGGCAAGAAAAAGACAAGTTATCCAAATTGAAAGGAAGAAGTAAAATGATCTGTTTTCAGACAACATGATCTTATATCTAGAAGGCCCTATAGATCCCCCCCAAAACTTAGAACTAATAAACAAATTTAGTAAAGTACTAGGATACAAAGTACACATGCAAAAATTTGTTGCATTTCTGTACATTAACAATGAACAATCTGAAAAGGAAATTAACTCTATTTACAATAGCATCAGAAAGTATAAAATCCTTAGGCATAAACTTAGTGGAGAAGGCAAAAGACTTGTTCACTGAAACTCACAAAGTGTTTTTAGAAGAAATTAAAGTAGATAAAAATAACTGGAATGATATCCCATGTTTTTGTGTTGGAAGATTTAATATCTTAAGATGTCAGTACTACCCAAAGCAATCTACAGATTCAGTGCATTCTCTGTCAAAATCCCAACACTGTTTTACAGAAATAAAAAACATCCATCCTAAAATTCATACTAAATCTTAAGAGACTGTTTCAATCTTGAAAAACAGAAACAAATTGGGAGGTCTTACAATTCCTGGCTTCAAAACTTATTTAAGAGCTACATTAATCAAAACATTGTAGTGCTGGTATAAAGGAATAAATATAGATGAATGGAATAGAATACACAATGGAGAAGTAAATCATCACATATATGATCAAATGATTTTTGACAAGGGCACTAAGACCTTGGGGGTGGGGCAATCTTTCAACAAATGGTGCTGGGAAAACTGGGTATCTATACATGCAAAACAGTGAAGCTGGTCCTTACTTTACAGCATATACAAAAATTAACTCAAAAATGGATCAAAGACCTAAACATGAGAGCTAACACTATTAAACTCTTGGGAAAAAACATAGAGGAAAACCTTTATGACATTGGATTTTGCAGTGATTTCTTGGTTATTTCAAAAGCATAGGAAAGGAAAAATAGGCAAATTGGGCCACATCAAAATTAAAAACTTGGGTGCCTTAGTGTCTCAGTCAGTTAAGTGTCTGCCTTCAGCCCAGGTCATGGTCTCCAGGTCCTAGGATCAAGTTCTGCTTTGGGCTCCTTGCTGAGCAGGGAGCCTGCTTTTCCCTTAATCTCTGCCTGCTGCCCCCCCTGCTTGTGCTCTCTCTGTTTCTCTCTCTCTCTGTGCAAACAAATAAATAAAATTTAAAAAAAATTAAAAACTCTTATGTATCAAAAAACACTGTCAACAGAGTGATAACACAACCCATGGAATAGGAGAAAATATTTGCAAATTATATATCTGATAAGGATAAATATCAAGATTGTATAAAGAACTCCTATTACCACAACCACCAAAAGCAGATTTCTTGATTAAAAAGTGAGCAAAGAACTCAAATAGATTTTTCTCCAAAGATAAACAACTGGATGATAAACTCATGAAAAGATTCTCAATATCAATAACTAAGGAAGTATAAATAAGTATCATAATGAGATACATCACATATCACATTAGGATACTACTATCAAAAAAGGAGAAAATAACAAATTTTGGCAAGGATGTAGAAAACTCAGAACCTTTGTGCACTTGATGAGAATATAAAATGATGCAGCCATTATGGAAAACAGTATGGTTGCTTCTCAAAAAATTAAAAATAGAATTACCATATGCTCCAGTGATTCCATTTCTGGGTATGTATTGAAAAGATTTGAAAGCAGGGACTCTAACAGATATTTATACATTTTCATGTAAGCATTATTCATAATAGCCAAAATGTGAAAGCAACCTTTTTGTATCTCTGAATCTTTCTGTCTTCTCTCTTTTTAATTTTCCTTCTTTCTCTTTCTTTCCTTTTCTTTTTTTCTTGCTCCCTCTTCCTTCCTTCCCCCTTCCTCCCTCCCTCCCTCCCTCCCTCCATTCCTTCCTTCCTGTCTTTCTTTCCTCCTACTTTTCTATTTCTCTTCTTCCTCCTCCCTGTTCTTCCTTCCTTTCCCTCCCCCGCCTCATTCATGATGACATTTCATTGATGTTCCCATCTCTGTCCTGCTCATTGGTGGATGAGTGAATAAACAAAATATGGTATATGCATATAATGGAAAAAATTTTCAGCCTTAAAAAAGAGAAAGAAGTTCTGACATGTGCCCTAACATGGATCAGCCTTGAAAATGTTACACTAAGTGAAATAAGCCAGCCACAAAAGGACAAATACTATATGACTCCACTTATATGAGGTTCCTAGAGATTAGATAGAGATAATAAAAAGAAGAAAGTGGTTACCAGGAGCTGGAAGGAGGGAAAAGTGTGTCATTATTGTTTAATGGTTATGGATTTTGGGCTCGAAAGCTGAAAAAAATTCTTGGGAGAAATGGTGGCCATTGTTGCACAACATAAATGTACTTAATGCCATTGAGCTGTACACTTAAAAATGACAAAAGTGGTAAATTTTATGTTATATCTATTTTACCACACACATCTTAAAAAATGTTTAACCAAAAATATATTAAAATTCATAGAATAAACCAACTCACTTCAGAAAAATGCAAAATAGTTTAACAATATGAATCATAAGTAATTTAAGCAATGATAATTTGGTCACTAGAGGTGGATTGGATTTTAAAAATACCAGTTTAGACATTAAGTTGTCAGGTGAAAGAGAAGCCTAAACATTCCATTTCTTTAAGTCTTCTTGGATATATGTGTATTACAAAATGAGAAAAAAAACAAACAAAACCAAAAAACCCTCCAAACTCAATATAAGGAAATGTCACTTGGATGAATTAATCCCACATTCTCCAAGGAATTTTGGTGAAAAATTTGAAGCTATAATGTTTGGCTATTTTCTAGACGAAAACTTTGTAACTATTTCAGAATACTTCCTTTCTATTACATAATAGTATCAAACTTTTGTGGCTAGGATTTATTCAAACACTTTAGCAACCTGGGAAAAAATAGTACCAACATTAGATGATTATTTATTTTACTCTTTGATGAGAAATTTCCGTATATACCAGAATATTTGAAATCAATTTGTGAACAAAGGAAACATAACATTATTGAAAAACCACTGCCCCCAAAATTGTCATTATTTGGCAACCCAAAGAGTATCTGATATTATCTGATATAATTTCTCATTATTTAACTGTTTTGTATTTTGAGGCAGTCTGTTAAACATGATTATTTTTTACTAATCTGTAGTACTTTCAGAGCATTGGATAAATGATGAATATAGATACTTCTCTTACTTCCCCAAACTTTAACATTTATAAAGAAGAAATTATTTTCAGACTTCTTTTTTTTTAAGTATTTTTTTTTCTGATGAGAAGTCAGTAGAAAAATATATGTATAGACACATACATGCACTACATACATAAACAATATGTTGATGCCTCTTTTAAAGGAAAATTATATAAACAATAATGACATTTTAAATAGTTTATATAATGGCAGTAAGAGACTGCTGAATCCATCTGAATATGTTAGAGTCAAAATGAAATTTAGCTCTTGGGTCTCTAAACTGCGTATCCTCTACATCTTCTCCCCAAAAGTTAAGACTCATGTGTTGAGGAGGGGGATTAGCTAATGTGTGCTTAGGGCACATAGAATAGTTTGTGGCCCATGGAAAAGTCATTGTCTTCGTTGTCATCATCATCGTTTATGCCAGGGATTCTCAACCTTGGGTATTTTTTGCCTCCTAGGGGGCATTTGGTGATACCTGGAGATAATTTTTGTTGTCATGACCTAGGGGCAGCTACTGGCTCCTACTGGATTAGAGTGCAGGATTCTGCTAAAATTGCATTGTAGGAATTTTAGCAGAATCCTGCACTCTAATCCATTGTAATTCCTACAATGCATAGGACAACCCCCACACAAAAAATTAGCAGACCCCAAATATCAATCGTGCTGAGGTTGAAAAACAATGATTTAAGTTATTCCATTTTTGGAGATGAAGTTTAAAGGGCAGCAAACGTTTACAAAATGTTGCAAATAATGCTGATTAATCCTAAATTAATTCTGTATTTTATAAGCTTCTGTTAAGCAAACTGTGAATTATCAAGGATCAGAAATCTCTATGGATATGTAACCATGGGGTGGGAGACATTTCTGAGGGAGTAATAAGGTAACAAGGGTGCTTCTACAACACAGAGTAAGGAAGTAAAACAGAAGATGCTGGAGGAAAACTAATGAGAGCAGGGGCTGAGCAGGAAGAGGGGACTCTCAAGAACCTGATCTTAGGGCTTCTGTTTTACCACCCTGCCCCTCAGCATCTGATGTAGGTTTATAACTTTTTAGTTAATTTCAGACTTTCAATGAATGAATGAAAAGAAACCTGATTACAACTCCCCTCCTTCACTCTCCTCTTAAGTTCTCACTGCCCTGACTATTCCCCAAACCTCTATAGTGCTCTGTGTTTTCTCCTAATCATCACAAAATGAGGAGAGACCCATTGTGCTCCCTAACTACTTTCCATTGAGGAGGAAAATTGGATTGAGAGGGGATTGGCAGGAATATATGACAGAAATGGTGAGATCAAGTGGGACCAATTCCTACCCATATGTAAAGCTCCCTTCAGCCAGCACACAATTGTATTTATTCTACCTATTGAATTTACAGACTCCTTGACCTGATTTTGGTAGCTGTTATTGATCTGTTTTTATGGAAATACTTCTTTTGTGATGTTCTAAACCCAATCACCATGATTCAAATCACAGATGGTGTGCAATTCCTGTGATTGGAAATCCCCATCATCCTGAGATTTTGATGTGATTTTGTATCTTGGGGGAGTTCTTTTCTTAATATAATGCTATTTTAAGTGGCTTTACTAAACCATATAGTAAGGAAAAAAATAAGAAAAAATATAGTAAGAACTAAAGGCATTTTCTGTGTTAAGGGTGCTCACATTGTGACTCAGTGGTCATTACTGTGTTTGCTCGACCAAGATGTATGCTTTCTGGCTGCTTTTGTTAGCTTTGTACATTACATTTCATTACATAAATACCCAGTAAGTCATTATCTGGTTTCTAACCAAAAGATTTGTAGTGAGCCAAAAAGCAAAGCCAATTTATGCTTTTGTTATCCTATAGCTGTGCTTTTATTTCAACCAACTAAATACTGATTTGATTTTGAAGTTTCTTATGTTAATGATATGGAAAATTGTGTTTTCCAGAAGTATGCACCCTGTAAGAAAAGTAGTAAGAGCAGAAAACTATGCAGTGGGGTAGGTGGTGGGCTTTGGGAAGGCAATAGATGGTAGAGAGAGAAAGGAGGAGGAAGTGGAGAAGAGGTGAGGGAGGGAGAATAAGGGAGAGTGATAAAAATAGGGATGGTGAAAGAAGAGAGCAGAAAGACAGAGAGGGAAACAGAAAGATATTTAGTGAGACAGAGACAGAAAACAGACATATCAGAAACAGAATTTGTTTAGCACCTCTGAAGGGCTAAAAAACCTCAGGAAAAGAGTGATAGCCATCAACGACAAGTAGAAAATGTGAAATGTCAGGAGCTCTGTAACTTCATTTTCTCTGAGAGTTTTCTGAATGTTTGGTTTCTCTAAAATTTCTACAAATAATTGCTTTTGGAGTTGGAATTTTTTTAAAATGTGGCAATGTTTGTAACCGGTCCCAGAAGTGGCAGAAAGAGCCAAGTTACATTTGAGTTATATTTATATACTGTTAACTTAATGGTGTATAGAAAACTGGGAACAATTTTTAAAGACTTATAAAATAATATGCCCTCTACGGCTATTTTTACTTACTTGGCTCCATCCATATTTTAAGATCACTTAAAATCAGTTTTACAATTTTGAAGGCCCATTACCATGTTCCATACAGTTTTCGAGCAATTTATACTTGAATATCACCATTAACCCAACTTTATCCTAATAATTTTATGCTCTTTCTGCAAAGAGAAGTCACGTTTAAAGAAAGAATTTCAGGCTTCTTCCCTTAAATTATCAATAAACAAATTTTTACAGATTTCCATAAGTATAATAAGAACCAACAAGCGAGCAAAA
>RCUC01025638.1:0-18204 GCA_003697995.1 Taxidea taxus jeffersonii
AAAAAAAAAAAAAACAAGACTTTTTAAGCAAGGTCACACAAATAATGGAAAAGCTAAACTTATTTATTTATTTATGCTTCTAGAAATAATGTTTGAAGTTATGAAGCATTCAGCAGATTCATTTGATTTCATGGTCATATTTAGAAAAGGTATGTTTCCAAACTTTCTTTGTCTGTAATATATGTGCACAAAACATTTTGCTTATGATTTCAGAGACTTCCTAAAGGTTATGATGGATCCCAGATAAGGCCTACAACAATACCATCACATGAAATAACACGTTAGGCAGGAACCAGAGCAAATGAAAGCTTTCTGTTTTCAACCATCTTGCCCTACGATGTTTGTGAACACACTGTGAAGGTGACGCTGGTTTCCCTGGCATAGAGCACTTCCCTCCTGACCACAGACCTGGTGAAGTTACTGTAACTTTCCTCTGAGTGCATTTCCTGTTCAGGCCTAGGATACCCTTCAACACGTGGCCCTCTGAACACTTGTCCCTTTTTTAGGCTCCATGAGGGCCAGACTTGTTCACAGGCCAATCCAGTGTTTGCTCAGAAACCTGTAAGACCAATTGTGCTTTCTGGGAGGAAAGTGGCTCTTTCCTCTGTCTGTGGCTCTGGAAATCTAGCTGGTGGCTCAGCCTCATACAGATGTGAGAAAGAGGAGTATTAAACACTCATCAGTCTTTCACCATCTTCTTTGAGTTACTAGGAAGATAAAAACAAAGCTATGAATGACCTAGCATACCTTAAATGGCTCCAGACTCTCTGAAATTCATGATAAAATGAGCGGGGAGTGGGGGGGTGGAGAGTAACATGCATCACATTTTCAAAATAACTTTGTGGTCATTCCATCTAGTTTTCTAATGGCTGTCATCTTGAAACTCTCCCTGTTTTCCCAAGGGTTAAGATTTAAGGAAAGCTCTGCCCAAAGGGGGCTGTGAAAAAGCATGTGGTATATACATATATGTTATCCCATTCAGGATCCCAGCAGAAAACAAATGGCACACTCAAAACTGGGCAATAGGAGGAAGGTATATTCTTAAAAGTACTGTTGGCAAACGTGTGGAGGCCACAAGGCAAATGCTAGAAACTGTAGTTCATGGCAGCAGAGTTATGACCACCCTTATGTCTAAAAGCTCATGGACAGGGTGAGATTACAAGAACCAGAAGGAAAGAGAATCATGTAGAGGAGGCCACCATGACAGATGCAATGACTTTGTTCAGAAAAATAGACCATGGGATCAGACCTGCCCAAGATTGTGTGTGTACAACTATCAGTTCTGTCAAGCACATTTATCCTTATCGAAAGGGTGACTTTTATACAAAATCTAGAGACCTTAGTTCAAACAGATGCAAATGATTATAGGTAAGTAGCAATAAAAGTAGAAATAATAACCTAATTAAGACATTTACTCAACAAGCTGCCGTTAACCAGCACCAATCTAAGCTCCATACATGTGCTTCATACAACTCTCAGAAAGTAACTCAGAGATCAAATAGTCTAGTAGCAAAAAGTCCCAACTGAGTAATCATCAATTGGGATGATTATATCAATGATATATGATATATATATATATATATCAATGATCAATAATGATATATCAATGATCAGTGATATATCAGTGATCAATAATCATCAATTATGAAGAGAGAAAAATTACCAAAATGATCAATAAGCACTTTCTGAGAAGAAATTTCAATGTGTCGGAAAATTGTTCTTTGGCATTCTGACTTCTGCCATGATGAAGTCATGCATTTATTCAGTAAATAAATAATAGAACCAAATGTACTAGGTTCTTGGGAGATGGAAGATGTAAAAGATACAACCTCTTTCTTCTAGGAGAAACCCTAAGGTAAATACACCATTAGCTACACTCTAGTGCCATGTATGGTCCATGAGCCCTGTCTTAACAATCATATAAAAGAGGCCTTGTTTCCAGTCGAGATGATTTTGGAGGCTTTTATGAAGACAAACTGGCCTTTAGTGGGGCCATGAAGTCGAGGGTAAATTTAGACAGGCTAAGATGAAGGAAATAGCTTTTAATATAAAGGTTTATTGGGGACCAGCAGAGCATTCTATTTACATAAAGGGGAAATAGGTAAAGATGGCTGCTTCCAATCACAGAGAGACCTTAATTAATGCCAAGAAAAGGCACATGGATTTTACTAGGAATGCAACAGGAGACGTGGAAGACACCTGTGTTGAGAATAGGGTGGTAAGTGCCCCTTCAGGAAGGTTAACACAGTAGTGCAGAGCACACTTGCTGGAGAGGGTGGAGAGGAGGCAGAGACCAATTGGTAGTCTGTTGCAACAGCTTTGATGTGAGCTCACAGGGTGTGAGGTGCAGAGGAGGCAACTGGGATGGAAAGGACAGATGAGGAGTGGGTACCCGGTTGTGCTCACTGATGGCGAACAAGAATCAGAAATGACACAGAGTTTGTGGGCTGGGGAAGGGTGAAAGCAGAGGCATTGTTGGCAAAATTAGGTAAGTGAAGAGAGGATGTTTGTTTGAAGAAAAGCTGTTGGGTTCAGTTTCAGATACACTGGGTTTGAGTGGTGGGTAAGGCATCCCGAAGGAAAGGTCCAGGAGTTGGATGTGTTGGACTAGAACTTAAGAAAGTTAGAAATAGATATGTATATCAGAATGTCATCTGTATTAGGATGACAGCTACTATTAAACCTGCCTAAAGCCATTGCTTGCACTGTCATCCATCCCAAATGCTCAGACACACTACCCAGCAATGCAGGGTATAAGCCCTCCAGGATTGAAACTTCCTAAACACAAAGCAACATAAATGGGTATGATGTGACCCAGCCCCTACAGTTCAAAGGTCTACAATTGTCCTCTCAGTCCCTAATGCTAGAAGATAATCTAAGAGGCCAAGAAGGCAGAGCACCTTATATGAAATCTGCCAAACCACTCCCAAGTATCCAACTTTATTACCCTAAAAGGTTGCCTGTAATCCAAACAGTAGGTAAGTAGGGCTTTGTAGCTTTCTACATAAACAGTATAACAATAATTCAATCTTACATCTCCAAAGAGTCTGTGCAGGGCCACCTTGACACATACAGAATCTTCTAGGCAAATATCATGACTTGGAAGTTTGAAAATAATTACTATATGGAAGCTTAACATTATATAGGAAGGTGGAGGGGAAAAAGAAAGGAAAAAGCCAAGTCCTGCCATACTTTCCAAGCACCTTTGGACCTAACACACTGGTTTGCAGTCTCTCCAAGCAATTTCAGATATTGTGCTCAGCAGTTCTTTGTATTTTCTCTCTCAGATCGTAAGAGCATCCACAGAGTGGTGGAGTGGTTGAGTTGTCTTGTTAAAACTGATAAAAGCCAGCACTTCCATTGCATGTAAGAAGGATGTTTAAGCCAGAAATAGACCTAAGATGTCTTCAAGTCCAACCCCCTCACATATCAGACAAGGAAATGAAGGCCTAGAAAAGATTTGTCACATTTCAACAGACTACAACTCCCAATCACATCCCCCCACCTTGAGAAATCAGTGGTGTTAGCTTTTAAGTTTGAAAAAAATAGGGAATGGAGGGTAGAAAAACAGACATGGCCGCTACAAAGCCAATGGCAAGCAGCTACATCCTTGGTCCAAAAAACACAGGGAGATGCTGAGATTAAATTTCCTGACTGGAAACTGGAGCCCTGCCCATGTTGGGCAGGATTGATCTGAACCTCGTGACCGTCTTATTTCAGCCATGAGCTGAGGCTAGGCCAACCCATATTGTACATTTTTGAAGGCTC
The DNA here is from genome assembly GCA_003697995.1 of Taxidea taxus jeffersonii. Taxonomy (NCBI): domain Eukaryota; kingdom Metazoa; phylum Chordata; class Mammalia; order Carnivora; family Mustelidae; genus Taxidea; species Taxidea taxus. Next base: position 3,769 of record RCUC01025638.1, read on the forward strand.
AAACAAATTTGAAATGAGATGGGCAAAGTCTTCAAAGTCAAAGCAGGTATTATCCAGTGGCCCTTGTTGATACAGGTTTAACACTAAAGCCTGTTCTGAGAGAATGAAATAGATATACTTTTTAAATAAAAGTTGTCAATATCAGGTATGCCAGCATGTAATCACTCATCTACCCCTTCTCCATCCTAACATTATATTGCTGCCTGTATAAATCTCTTCTCTCCCACTCCATTCTTTTTAGAGATTTGTCCTCTTCTCTCTAATACTCCCACCCTCTGTGCTCCAAAACTTTCTCCCCATCTCCTGGTGAAAACTACCTCTGTCCTTCATTTTTCTCCCTCCTCCTCTTTTATTTCCAAATGGCCCTCTCTGCCCTCCACCCCTTCAACACGACACACACACACACACCCAAGAACAGCCCTTGGTTCCTTCTACATCTTAAACAAAATAAAGTCACTGAGTTTGCAAACATTTATTACATACCTACCATATCATATACAAGACATGGTGAACATCAAGGTGATAGAAATTCCCAATTGTCTTCACTTTACCTAGCAATTTCCTCTCTTTCTACTATCTCTATTTTGTTCCCCTCCACTTTTTCTTGACATTTTGAAGTCTTATCTTCCTTCCCTACCATTCTATCTAAGCTCAAAAGTCCCAACTGGCCTCCTTTTAGTCAAAACCAATAGCCTTCTCAGACCACAATTCACTTCTTCCCTTATATAATTAATGCTCTTAAGCACTGTCTCTTTTTGAAATTCTTTCCTCCTTTGGCTTCAGTGATGTTCTATCAAGCTTCTTTCTCCTCTTATCTCTCCAGATACATTCTTTGTCTCCTTCACTGGTTGATCATCCTCTTCAGCTGACTCCTAACCAGAGCAATTTTCCAGATTCAGTTCAACTATCTCCTTTCTACTGCCATCCTTTCCCATGACATCAGCTTTACTCCAAAGATGAGGATTCCTAGAAATTTTCTTCTTACCTGGCTCCCATAGCTTCAGATTTGTACAGGACATTTTTCTGCCATCTCAAGCCTTTACTTCAAACTCAATGTTCTAAAACTAAACATTAGTTTGCCCCCAAATTCAATGGCACAACATCTTGATTGCAGGTGATGATACCACATTCCTCTATGAAGCCAAAAATCTTGACATCACTCTTGATCCCTCCCTCTATTTCACAAACCAGGCACCATATCCTGGAATTTCTACTTTTCCAGCATCCCTCAGAATAGTCACTTCTTGCTGTTCCCAACTTTGCTACCCAAATTCTAAGCTACTACCCCCATCCCGGCAAAGTGGCAGAGTGTTATAATGTGAGCTCCTTGCCAGTAGTCTCTATATATTCTAGACCATCCTGCTTCCAATAGCTTCCAGCTGCATCACAATGTCTTGAAAACGAAGTCTAAACTTGGGGTACCAGTGCTCAGTCCTTGGTTTGACCTGATTCTACCCTACCTTTCCTCACTTCCACACATTCAGTTCTGGCCAAGAACACAGAACAGTATCCCTGGTTTAATTTCTTTATGTGTATTGCTTCTCCCTTCTGAAGTTACATGGAATTGGTTCAGAATATGAATCCTGGAGCAAGGGTCTGGATTTACTCTCTTACTAGCTGTATGACCACAGGCAAGTTGCTCTGTTTGCTCCATGCTTCAGTTTCCTCATCAGGGAAACTGTTCCTCATCATACAGATAAGAAGATCATCACAACTGTTTCAGAGGATTTCAGGGAAGAATACATTATTTAATATAAGGGAAGCCAGGGAGAATAGTGCCTGGCATATTATAAATGAAAAACCAGTATGAACTAGGAATTATTATTAAAAACACTATCATTCAAATCGTATCTAGCTTTAATGTCCCATTCAAGTCCCATAAATGTTACTATTCTATATTAATCTTACTAGAATATTGATGTTATGCTTCCTCATTTTAGTACTAACTCATTCATTTCCTTCTTCAACAAATATTTGTTGAATACCTATAATGCTTCCAACACTGTGCTGGAATCCTCAGTTATATCTTCGCTGTGCTGTGAAGTTATAATGATGATTAAGACATGATCCTGCCTGCAAAGAGCTCATAGTCTAGGAGGGAAAATAGATGCATCACTGCACAATAACAATTTTGGGAACCCTGAGAAGGAAGGAAGTCCCTCACTTTGCCATTTAGGGTCTCAGAGAAGGCTTCTTCAAGTGAGAGGTGTAGGGGACATTTCAGATTATGAGCATAATGTATGCAAAGTCATTAAGGCATGAAATAGCAGGAGAAGTAGCCAAAGACTTGGTTATCTGTTTCCCCACTGCTATATATGTCATGTATGGTCTTCTCAGCTGGATCAAAAAGTCTATGGCTGCAGAGAGAACTTGGTTAATTACACAAGCAGTTCTTGTGTGCTAAGTCCTTATACTTCTTTTCCTCTTTTTATATTCCTTCAGACTCCCATAAAGATTAAAATATAACAGAGGTTTAATAAGTCTTTGTTAAATTGAGTTATACTCCCACTGGAACTCCTCTTTCAAGTCCATAATAAAGGCTGAATACCCAGGGAGAGCTTCCTCAAAAGAGGTGAATCTTGTACTATAGTCATGAAACAAAAGATGAGTAGGATTTGGATAGGTGGAAAGGGGGAGAGAGGGAACTCCAGGAAGGCTATAGCATCAGAAAGGTCAAAAACGTCCAGGGCAGTCTTCACAGAGACTGTGAAGAAAGCTGCAATTTGGGGTTTGAGGGTCTTATATTAGTGTGTGAAAGAAGATTGATTGGATAAGCAAGAGGGATCCAGCCTTAGATCATCCAAAACATGCCAAGGAACATTGCAAAATCACCTTTCTTTAGCATCTTCCAGGAGCCATCATCATAGCCACCTTTTCAATAGCTTGAGAGATATCTAAGTCCTTGCCCACCTCTAAATATCTCTGGTTGAATTTACCAATTATATGGATGCTGCTGCTTATAACTAAATTAAATTATTGCATACAGAGAATAAATAAAATAAATTACCACAAACAGAGAATCATTCACAATGATGCTGAATTGAAAGAAAAAAAAATTCTAGAAAGATTTTACAATTCTCATTTCCTAACAGAATTGATGTCCGTGTTAAAACGCAAGACATGTCAGTAATGCAGATTCTAGTATGAATGAGTGGGTGATGAACATGAATACCTGCCGTAATCAATACATTACGTGGTGAATTGTGAGCCACGAAGTTCACTTAGATACTGCAGAAAAGGGCCCCCGATTAGATCAGAGGTCAGAGTGAACTATGAGTGGGTGACATTTATGACACCATCAGGAGCCATTAACACAGTTACCGTGGCAGCCAGAGTCCCACAGATAATGAAGATGATGACAAATGAAAAGATGACGGCAGTGGTGATGCAGAGATAAAGTTGTAGCTCAAAGTTAAGTAAGAAATTCTCCACCACAGTGCAGGGTTTCATCCAGCACTGAAAACATAAACACACGTAACCTGCATGGTGATACACAGACTCAGTCAAGATCCCTGTGATCTTAATATTTAAATACTAAGACCAAAGGAGTCTAAACTCTCTTTCTCACATCCTCTAACAAATGACCAAGTAGCCCTTGACCCCATCCAGTGCTCCTCTCTTCTGATGTCCAGGGTCATCAAAATGAGGGTAACAAGCACGAAGTTAGACACCTATTTTGCGACCACTTCCCTATGGGGCCAGTGTTCCCTTCCCCCCAGCTTCAGGGACCCATTCCCATGCAACAATTCTCAGTCTGAAAGCCCGGGGTACCATTTTCTTATGACAACACCGTGTCAAGAAATCGCCATAAAAGAGACAGATTTTTTTTTAACATAGCTTCGAAAACCTGAGACCCCTTAAGTCACTCACAAAACCACCCACATATCATTTTTTTCCAGAAGTTCAGCCAAACCATCTACAGTACAAGAATACTTGTACTGGCCTCTGTGAATTTTCATAAGTAACAAACTCCTTGAAGAAAAGAGGCAAGCAAACATTTAACCAAGATGAAAGGGGGAAAATGAAAGATTTTATCCTTTTCAGTGACCTGCTGCAAAATAACTGTGCTTTGAAAGATGGCCTGCCCTCTGATTTGCAGACAAGAAAGTTGGCAATCGCGTCTCCTTATCTGTGCCTACACTAGTTAATAAAAGAGCTATTGTTTTAGAGATGATAAACCACAAACGGAATTTTCTTCTAGGATATTGGTAGCATAAAAATTTTCATTAAAAAAAAATTTTTTTTTTCATTTTGTAAATGTCAGCACACTGCCTACAGGAAATACTTGAAGGAAAATATCTACATGGGGTAAAAGCTGAGTGGCACTCACGTGGCATTTGTCCACTCATGAAAATAGAATAAAGACATTAAAAGGGAGGACAGTGTATATCTTAAGAAGAGACCACAAGATCCCCACCCCCCCACCCATAAGAAATGTTTTAATGTGAGAGCTTCAGAGTTACGATCACAGATTCATTTCTCTTTCTAGTCTGTCTGTGAAAATGACTCATTCTATTTCTTGATATTGATATGTTGATATTAATTTTTACAGTCCTTCCTGTAAAAGTGTTTTCTGGATGGTCACCTCTGAAAAAAAAAAAAGAGAGTAATATCCTGTCTTAAACATCTATACATTTGAAATGTCCATTGAATTTACTTGAGATAACAAAACACCCAATTTTTTAAATAAAAGAAAAGAAAACCAGGCTACTGTGCAGTGGACATCAGGCAGATAGGCAATCTGCAGACAACAATGCCTTTTCAATGCTCATCTCTCCCTCTCTCTTACTTCCCTAAGCCCACCCTCATGGCACCTCTTCCCTGTAAGAGGTCAGTTACTCGCCATTATGAACAACTACCTCAAAGGGGGCATTTGCTGAACTAAACATGAAGTCTTTAATTACCTTGCTTTGCTGATGATTTTTTATTAAATACCAACCGTCTTCCTGCCTTCTGTGCCTCTCTCAGAAAAAAAAAAAGAGTGCCAAGGGAAATCCAGAAGCATTGGAGAAATCAATCATATTCAAACTGACCATTTTGACAGTTTATTTGCTGAGGCTTGGAGAGAAATGAAAAGAAATCCTCTCCTGGAAAAATAAGTTGTCCTGATTTTTATCTTCATACTGGATGATTAGCCTTGCTGAAAAATGACCAATATTGGCTGAAAAATCTATGAACAATGCCATCTATTATAGGCACACTCCTTCTATCATCCATCACAAATTGGTTCCCTTTCAAGGAACTACAGTTTTAAGTCAGACTTTGAAAATCCAACAAAATCCTCTCAATTTGTGGATCTCAATTGCACAATTACTCAAATCTGGTAGGAAACATGTGACTTTAGGAAAGGAATTGTGTAAGTGAATTTTTCCTCATGCTCCCTAAATTATACCTCTTTAAATTAGTCATAAAAAAATCTTTCTACAGCGTCATTAAAATCATGAAGAATCAGGCTAGGTTGAACTTTCATAGAATAAGCATTTTAAGCTATGCTGCGAGCCAGTGAGTTAGAATTTTTTAATTAGTGAGGAAAAGGACTGTTCTTCTTTTTCTCTTTTTTAAAAAAAATTTATCTAAATTCCAGTTAGTTAAGATACCATGTAATACTGTTCTTCCTACACACACGCATACACACACACCACATACACCTCAACACAGCCATACCAGAAAACTTTCTTAATGCTAGGGAGGACAATTACACTGTGACCAGAGAATTTTACCTTATCTATAATTTCTTCAGGGAAGACAAATATAAAGAGCATATGGCAGGCTTTGCACCATTGATTAGAATGGATCATGCATTTTTGGTATGATGTAGTTATTTTATCACAAAAGTTGTTTTTTTTTTTTTTTTACTGAGAGAAGCTTCAAAAGTGCCTTTTCTAGCCCTTTCCTACTTCTTTAGACGGCCACTCAGCATCAAATTGTTGAAGTTGTTTCAGGGGTGAGTTGGTCTTCACAACGTAGATGTATCTCAAAATAGAAAACAAAGGTCCCACATGTGTGTATCCTTAACAGGTTTTGAAGCTACCCCCCACTTTTCATAAATGTTCTGAAGGAAAAATCTAAAGCTTTGTGTCTTACCAGAAGCATCTTCACAAGAGATTCAGTGAGTTGATGACAGATGGAGATCCACAGAGCACATCAGGAAAGTATTTTGTGTACAAATACTTACATAGTTTCTGTGAGAATGAGCTTCTCTTTCCTTTCCTTTCTGCCTATTCTATCCTTACTGTGCAATCAATTAAGAAATTTTAAATATTTTTTAAAATAAATTCTAAAGATCCCTTAAGATGGAGATTAAAGACCTTCTTTAAAACAAAATTTTTAAAGATTCCTTTGGAAATATATTTGGTAGCTCTAAATGTTTGGCATAGATACTAGGGCATAACCCAGCTCACCAGCTTATGTCTTTCACTGAATTAATACACACAGTTTGTAAATATGCTCACTGGCACAAAATAGATGAGCGTAATTGTAACTATGTCACTTGTGCACATTGGGAAATTATACCCTTGGGAGCCCATGCACACGATGTTAAGAATAACAGCAAATAATGCAGCCTCTACACCCACCAAAATAAATGAGAAAAAGAAAGCTGAAGATACTGGCTTTTCAATGTATCTTCAAGAGAAAAAGAATGATTCTTATTTAAATGTGCTCGTTAATCAGTACAAATCTTGAGCCAAGCGAGACAATCTTCTAACTCTGAGAACAAGTTGAACAAACACCTGTCTCCAGCCCACCAAAGCAACGAGCTCTTTCCGTTTGGAATTGTGATTTTTCCAAAGATGGTTTGACCCCTTGGAATTTTCTGGAGCTATGAAATTATAAACCATATCACGTTAGGTGGAATAATGTCATGGTCAGTGGCATAGGCCGAAGAGTCAGATTAAAGGTGGTTCAGTCCCTGACTCCCATAACGAAAATCTGTATGTCCTTCGACATATTTAGATCCCTACCCCTCGGTCTCTTCATCTGAAATGGAGCTCTGTTATAATAGTGTTAGGTATATCCTCCTCCTCATCATTGGGAATTTAAGGGATTGTAATCTAAGATAACAGATTCCGGCCAACTGTAAAAGAAAGTAATTTATTGGCATTTGTATCGTGTTGCCTTCTGTGATGACTCCAAAATTCATTCTGACACATTCAATTCGAGTAGAGTCGTAACTACAACTAACATTCGTCTTGCAAGCCAAGCTCTGACTATACTAAGCATTTCACACAGATCATTTCATTTTATCCCCACAGTGAACTTGAGATGAGGTTATTACCATCCCCAATTTATAGAGAAGAAAACTGAGGCTTAACAAGTCCACATACTAGTCTAAACCTAGCCGGTAAGAAATGGATCGGCGGCATGAATCCTGGCAGTCTAAATCCAGAACTTTCAGGACCCACCTACTTGTAGCAGTTGTCACACAGTTTTTTTAAAAAGCATAATTTTTATAGCCTCCTGGGACACTATCAATTGATAGCTAAATAAATCTTATTTAATTCCAAAGAATGTGTGTTAAAATATTATACTGTAGATTGAGACTCAGTGAATTTCTAAGTAACAGGCTGCCATGTTAGAGCAAAACTACATTTCAAAAGTCCACATTTCATAAGTTGTCTGAAATTTAAGAGAAGCCAAGCCCACCAAAAACTTGGAAAGAAAAACCCAGAAGAGAAAAGAAATAAAAAATGTTTACCTGCTACTTGAATTGAGGGGAAGAAGTTGAGAGCCAGAAGTAGCCTGAGGATCATTGTGCTAATGGTGGGCCAGGGCTCCAGCCCCTCCTCCCTGAGGAGCCCAGAGTGTGAGGGGAACAGAAGATGCACCTGCTAAAGCCTGAGTGTCTCCGTCATCCAGCCCCCACCAACTTATTTCCCTCAGGGCACATGATCAAGGGACTCAAACCACAAGGCATCATGACTGCAACATTTCACACAGGATATTACATTGTTTTGATGACTTTAGACTTTTCCTCTTCTTTTAAAGACAAGCTTTTCTTGTCACTGAAAAAGAATGTCAGTTACTCTATGATGGGCTCATGAGAATTATTCTCCATACACATCTATCAGAGCTATGAAAATAGGTGCTTCAAGTTCAGCAGGAATTTAAGGGGCAGACAAACAAAGTATTCTAAAGGAGGAAGACAGCCAATCACATAGGAGAGGTTTTCGGAGCATGGGGAAAGACTGTCAAGAAGACAACAAGAATTATGTGGGATTTGGGAAGCATCCACATCAGTGTGGGAGGAGTCATAAATATTAGGAATTGAACTTTTGTGTGAGACATAGATAGCCCTATGGAGCATTTAGCACACACTGCTTAGTTTATACTGACCCTTCCCCAGCTCACTTCCAGGAACTTTGAGGAACACATCCCCCCTGCAAGCACCAACCAGTGAGCATCTGGAGGAGGTTTCCTAAACAAAGGGAGACTCCAAAAGCATGACAAGGAGCCATTCAAGGTTGAGTAAGAGGCATGAACACAGGCCCCCCAGGCCAGCAACCACACCTCAGCAACCCTCTTCAGCGGGCCAGGATTTCTATATGGAGCCATCCCACTGGTGGGGCCGACCCTGCTCTCTTCATCTGCCATCCCGGTCAAGATCTTGTACTCAACAGCTTCCTCAAAACTTTCCTGGTATTTTTTTTTTCTCCTTCCCTGATGATCTAAGCTTTATATGACTACCCTAAGTTGGGGTATTTTTTGTATTTTTTTAATTTTTATGTATTTTTATACATATAATACATATACATATAATACATATATATATATGTAATATATATACATATAATACATATATACATATAAATTTTATGTATTTTTTTGAGATAACTTACATGGTTTTTTATTCTCACTGTTAAGGTAGGGTATATTCACATAGAAAACTTATTAAAAGTTACAATTTACCTTTTTATATGTTAAAAATAATTATTAAAACAAACTCACCCATAATCTTACCACCCTGATATAAACATTGTTAATATTCTGGCCCATTGCCTTCCATATGTTTTTCTATCAAGATTTTTACATGTTTAATATCATGTTTTATTTATATTTTTCAACAGATATATACTATTATCTGTTACACCTTAAACATTTTCCCATGACACTTAAGCATTCTTTATAAACATCATTGTTAGATAATACATAATATTCCATTCTATAATTATGTCATAAATTGTTTAACAATCCCTTAGTGTTGTTACCAATTTTTTTGCTATTTTAAAATGTTACCATGAACATCTTTGATGATCCAGCTATAAGTGAAAGAAGTCTTCACGTCTCTTTCTCCTCATCTGAGAAATGATAGATCAAAGTATTTTGTCTGCTGACAGACCCTCTTTGTCCCCATTTCAATTTTCTTACAAACAGATCTTGGTGACCCTTTTGTACTGACATATCTCTTTGCCCTTTTGAACAATTTGTCCTTGGAAATGGTTCATTTAACACTTCTGAATTAAAGGTAAATGATAAAGTCATATTCCCAGTCCTGGGGAAGATTTACTTCTCTAATTTGACCCAGGATTCCTGGCTCTGATCTTCTATATCTTACCCAGGGCCTGATGTCTTTCCAGGCACAACTTACAGAAGGCAAGGTGCCCTTCTCTTAAAAATGATCCCTATTATGGAGCCACCGGACTGCTTAGATCCACCGTCTGAGGCTCTGAAGCTCATTACACAGATTAAGAATACGTACAGTAGAAACAAAGACTCCCCAAACTTTCCTATGATTAATAACAAAGGCTGAGGCATGAGTTAATAACTACCTTCAAGTATATTAAGGATGACTGTATAGTATCTAGTTAATATTATATCTATGGCAGTGCTTAATAGAATCAAATTAAGTGGAAAGAAACCATGCAATTATCTGGTCTAGATCCCTTATTTTGCAGAGGAGGAAACTGAAGCCCAGAGAATTAGATGACTTACACAAATTCACAAAACAATAATTAAGTGTACTTGATTTCACTACTTGACCAACTTTATTTGGTTATCATTCTTTAGAATAAAAAGAAACACAGACTTTGAATGTTTTTTAACATGTATCCCACTAAAGAAGTCAATCATTTCATCCAAATCCTTTCACATTTCCTCTTGAAATTTAATAGTGTTCCCATATACCAGGAAGTAGAAATGACAGAGATAAAATAAGGGACCCCATTTCAGTACAGGAGTACCCTGTACTGTAGGAGTACTACATTTCCCATAATAAGAGCCAATGCTAATGTGCCAAGCGCTTTACCCTCCTGATCTCATTTAATACTTACACAACCTGTAAGGAAGATGCTATTGTTATCCCCATTACAAGATGAGAAGACTAACCCTGAAAGAGAGAGTGTCATGAAGGAGTGCAGCCAGGATTAGAACCTAACTCTTTTGGGGTGCCTAGGTGGCTCAGTTGGTTAAGCTTCTGACTCTTGGTTTCTGCTCAGGTCACAATCTCAGGGTCATGAGATTGAGCCCCACATGGGGCTCCACACTGAATGTGAAGCCTGCTTAAGATACACTCTTCCCGAGGTGCCTGGGTGGCTCAGTGGGTTAAAGCCTCTGCCTTCGGCTCAGGTCATGATCCCAGGGTCCTAGAATCCAGCCCCGCATCGGGCTCTCTGCTCAGCAGGAAGCCTGCTTCCCACACCTCCTGCCTGCTTCTCTGCCTACTTGTGATCTCTGTCTGTCAAATAAATAAAATCTTAAAAAAAAAAATTAAAAAAAATACATTCTTCCCCTCCTTCTGCCCCTTCCCCCCTACTTGCATGAGCCCCATCTTTCTCTCTCTCTTTCTCAAAACAAAACCAAACAAAAACCTTGATCTTTCAAATTTGAACTGCTATTCCCTAATCACAGCACTTTACTGATTCCTTACTTTCAGTCCTCCCCAGTATTGTAAATTCCTTCAGGATGAAAGAATAAGGAATGTGCATTACCTTTCCATTGCAAGGCATATTTAACAAGATGTCTTATTAGAGTCTGTATTCAGAGTCTGTGTGACTGGAGTATGGACAGGAAAAGACCTAGTGACCCAAAATGGCACAGGGGAGATAGAAATCAAACTGTGTTTCATAAAACTGCACCTGTACTTTTCTGAAGAAATTCCAGATTGCTTAAATCCACACCTGGTCTTGAAATACAAGGACATATATATCATGATGAAACAAATGACCTTAATCAATCAACAAGTATACTGAAATCCCAGCTACATGGCTGGTCAGAAAAAAAATATGTAATACATGTGGCCAAATTCTATAGGCTATTTGAAACATAATAGGAACTAAGGCTGGGGGTAAGAGCCTTATGGGGGATGTAGGGGCATGGAGAATCTCAGAACATAGAAGATCGTGATATAAAACATATTTTGGTCTATGTCCTTGGCTCCTGCCAATAACTCCTAAAACATTTGGAACTTTCTAATCATTAAAGGTGCTAGGAGCATCTTCTGTTTTACTCTTTGAGTCTTTGACCCTAGTTTCTGATGCAGAGCTCCTAAATCCCTTGGAATTTCCTGAGTGACAAGAGCATCTTATATTTGAAGGAGGCAACTTTGTTGGGTTCCTGGATAGCTTTAGGATGGGAGCTGGTCACCAGAAAAATCAAGCCATTATTGAAAGTTTGGAACTTTCAACACCAGCCCTCATCCTCTAGGCAGGGGAGAACAGTTAGAGATTGAGTTAATAATTGATTATGCTTACTGTGGTGAAGCCTCCTGAACTACAGGGTTCAAGGAGCTTCAGAGCTGGTAAACCTATCACAAGCTAGGAGGGAGGTGCACCCCAACTCCACAGGGAGAGAACCTCTAGCACTTAGAATCAAGACCTCACCCTATGTATCTCTTCATCTGGCTGTACATTTGCATCCACTATCATATTCTTTATTATATAATAAACTGGTAAATAAGTGTTTTCATGAGTTCTGTGAGCTGTTCGGGGCAGTTTATTGAACCTGAGCAAGGAGGGGTAGAAACCCAGTTTAGGGGCCCTTAGGTGGCTCAGTCAGTCAAGTGTCTGCCTGCCTTTGGCTCAGGTCATGATCCTGGAGTCCCAGGATTGAGCCCCACATCGGGCTTCCTGCTCACTGGGGAGTCTCCTTCTCCCTCTGTCCCTCACCCCTCTCTTGTTCTCACTTTCTCTGTCTCTTTCTCAAATAAATAAATAAAATATTTTTTAAAAAAAAGAAAGAAAGAGGAAAGGAAGGAAGGAAGGAAGAAAGAAAAAGGAAAGAAGGAAAAGAAAAGGAAGGAAGGAAGGAAGGAACCCAGTTTATAGGCAAGCCAGATGGAAATATAAGTGACAACTTGAGACCTGGAATCGGCATCTGAAGTGACGCAGTCTCCTGGAACTGAGCCCTTAATCTGTAGGATCTAACACTAACTAAACAGTGTCAGAACTGAACTGAATTGTAGGACATCCAGTTGGTGTTGGAGAAATGGTAGATATGGGAGAAAAAGCATGCATCTGGAATTCCAGTGGCTAAAACTCAGGATTTGCAGCCTTGTGCTTGGGGGTCAAATCCCAGTTGGGCCACTTCGTATCTATCTGATCCTAGAAATGGGTAGCCTGAATTCTTCATGTATAAAATGGAGATGAGATTACCTTACTCAACAAGTTGTTCATATCTCACAAAATGTGTAAATCTTGTCCCACTTAGGATAGAAATCAAGATTTAATGGATCTCCATTTCATACTCATTTACAAAAAATGTTTGTTGGATCAACCAAAATGGACCATTGAATATATGTTCAATATATTTATGTGGATTGGTTTTTCTTCATGGCATGAGTACCGCCAGAACTCTGTCTTAGGAATTAGCATAGTATTCCTCCTTGGTGCTCAATGCTTTAATAATAATATACACTAGTAAAAAACTACAAAGTATCATTGAAGAGTATGAAGATTTCTAGTTGTCAAGCCAGTCAGCCATGAGAAGCCATGTGGTTATCTCTAAGTCATTTACAGCAAGCCTACCAGGATAATATCTTCTTTGATAATATCTTCTTTGATAATATCTTCGATGATCAAGAAACTTGCCTTTCATTTTAGTTTCTAATGCTCCCCAAAGCAAATGCTCACATGGTGATTGTGGGAAAATAGTGAAGCCTGAAATTCTCTATGAGCTCTGTGGCATCACCCCAGGTTTTGGTAGGAAAAACTTATTCAAAAAATAGACAAAAACGACATTAAGAAAGTCATGCATACTAGCACAAGCCAGCAGGACCAAAACCTGAAAAAAAATTACACCTAAAGGAAATGAAAAATAGGAAACTACTGTCATATTTGCTGACTACTCCCACTAAGTAAATAGCTATTACAAAAAGATCTTTCTGCATGAACAATCTAGAAGGCATTATCAAGGATTACATGAAAAAATGTGGTTTAAAAAAAAAAAGTAGCCTAAAACAATTACTTAGGAAGACCTAACACCCCAAGTGGTAAAAATGGAGCTATCACTTCCTGGAGGCATTCTGCTAGGAGCTGTTGTAACTAACTAAGCATTACACTATATTATCTCATTTAATCTCCACAACAAGCTTAGAAGGTGTATACTATTAATACCTTCATTTTATAGATAAGGAACAGAAACTTAGAAAGGTTAAGTAATTTACCCACCACCACACAGTAAGTAGCAAATTAGGGATTTGAGTGATTTGGTGTAGATCCATGCATCATGGTAGAAACAGATGCAATTCTGGTCAACCAACAGCTTGAATATGTAATTGACAGTGTAGTGGTTAGGAGCAAGGTTTTTAGAGAGAAGATGTGTCTTTTTTAATCGGCTATCTGACCTTTAGCACCAACTTCATAAAGAAGCAAAGAAACAAACAACTTTTTATTATTTTTTATTATTATGTTCAATTAGCCAACCAAAAATAAGTAGACTCTTAAACATGGAGAACAAACTGGTGGTTGCCAGAGGGGGCTGGGGGGTGAGAGACAAATGAATAGATAAAAGAGATAAATGGATAAAAGGTACAAACTCTTAGTTATAAAATAGTCACAGAAATGAAAAGTACTGCATAAGGAGTATAGTTAATACTATTATAACTATGTTATATGGTGACAAATGATGACTACACTTATCTTGGTAGCATGAGTAATGCATAGAATTGTTGAATCAGTATGTTGTACACCTGGAACTAATATAACATGTCATGTATACAAAAAAAAAAAGATTCAGCAAGAATTCTATGTGACTTCTTGCAAAGTCTTCTTGAAGTGAAGAGTACACCATTCTCATTACCTCCCTGCTGACCCAGCCAAGAGGAAGAAACAAAATGTGTATAGTTTTGACATCATCAGGAAAGGAATCCACCGTGAGGAGACCAGGAATCTGTGTACCACCAGCAAAGATACATGGTGAGCCTAGGCAATGCTATTCTGAGCTTTAGGTCAGTTCATGACCAACAAGTTCATTCACTTGGTAATCTGAAGGAAAAAAAAAAAA
>RCUC01025646.1:0-10810 GCA_003697995.1 Taxidea taxus jeffersonii
CCCCCAGAGGAACTTACCGTATGATATATTGATTCCTAAAGCTGGCTGTCTATCAGAATCTCACGAGGAGTTCAGTTGCCTCACTTCTAAGGAGGCTTGCTATGATTAGAGGTTTTCTACAGATGAGCTTTGCTGGGAGATAGATGCTCCTTGCCTGTATGGAAGTAGCCAATATCAGACACTCATGTTCCCAGGCTCCCTTGTGGCCACCTTGGTGCTGCTGACTGCCACACTCACCCTCAGCTCTGCATTAGGGTTTCGGAGAGGCCTGTCTGGAACACCCAGGTATCAGTGAGAGGCCTAGTGCTAGTGCAGTTAGAATGTCTAGGGCAACATGGTGCTGGTGGCATTTCTGTGCTATATAGTTTGGGGGTTTTAGGCAAGCTCCCTCTGAGCTGCAATGCTGTGAATATACAGGGTAATTTTTAAACAGTTTTTTGAGGTAAAATATACATGTCATAATATTCACCATTTTCAGTGTACAGTTCAGTGATTTTGGGGCTAAGTTTAACAGAGATGTGTGTGCATCAGTCACCATAATCCAGTTTTTAGAACATTCCCCTCCAAATCCCTTATGTCTGTTTGTAGTGAATCCTGATTCTAACACTCAGCCATAGACAACTGTTAATTTCCATTCTTTCTGGATTATTCTAGATTTACTTTTTTGGATATTTCATATAATGCAGTCATGTAATATGTGGTTGTTGGCATCTGGCTCTTTTCCACTAATGTTTGTTCACTAATGTTTGAAGTTATCTGTGTTATAATATGTATCAGTACTCTGGATCATTTCAGTAAGTGGTATTCCATTGCATGGCCTTCTGTTTATTCATCTAACAGTTGTTGGACATTTGGATTGTTTTCACTTTCAGGCTTCTATGAATAATGCTGCCTTTACAGAGGTTTTTCTCAAATAAATTTCTTCTTAATGCCTCTGGAGTAGATTCTACTCCTTGCAACAAAGATTCCTGATGGATATGATGAGTTTTCAAAAGTATAATTCCCTGGGACCAACTTCAACCATTAATCCATAATCCTCATGTCTGGGATCCAGGAGACTTTTTTTTTTTTTAGATTTTTTTTTTTAATTTATTTCACAGACAGAGATCACAAATAGGCAGAGAGGCAGGCAGAGAGAGAGGAGGAAGCAGGCTCCTCACCAAGCAGAGAGCCCGATATGGGGCTCGATCCCAGGACCCCGGGATCATGACCCGAGCCGAAGGCAGAGGCTTAACCCACTGAGCCACTCAGGCGCCCCCCAGGAGACTTTTAACATAAGCTACCTGTTGATAGCAAGTGCGTCATAACAGTGAAACATTTGGAAGCCAATGGCTTAGGAGGTTACTCTGTGCAACTTTTTACCACCTTTGTGCCTTTAATTATATTATTTCCTCCTCTCAGAATACCTTCCCTTCCCACAGTATCCTCTTCTAAAACGCTCACCTTAAAGATCCTTTTTAATAAAATCTTAATATAGCCTCTTAATTTGTTGTTTTGTTTAAGATTTTATTTGACAGACACAAATCACAAGTAGGCAGAGAGGCAGACAGAGAGAGAGGAGGAAACAAGCTCCCTGCTGAGCAGAGAGCCCAACACGGGGTTTGATCCCAAGACCCTGGGATCATGACCTAAGCCGAAGGCAGAAGCTTTAACCCCCTAAGCCACCCAGGTGCCCCTAGTCTCTTAATTTGAAATAAGTATCCCTTCCTTTGTGTTCCCATAAAATTATCTTTTTTTTAGTTTTCTTTTTTAAATTAAATTTTATTTTATTTTTTCAGTGTTCCAAGATTCATTGTTTATGCACCACACCCAGTGCTCCATGCAATACATGCCCTCCTTTTTTTTTAAAGATTTTATTTATTTATTTGACATATAGAGAGATCACAAGTAGGCAGAGAGGTGGGGGGGGGGAGCAGGCTCCCCGCTGAGCAGAGAGCTCCATGTGGGACTCAATCCCAGGACCCCGAGATCATTACCTGAGCTGAAGGCAGCGGCTTAACCCACTGAGCCACCCAGGTGCCCTACATGCTCTCCTTAATACCCACCACCAGGCTCACCCATTCCCTCCCCCTTTCCAAAACCCTCGGTTTGTTTCTCAGACTCCAGAGCCTCTCATGCTTCGTCTCCCCCTCCGACTTCCCCCAATTCACTTTTCCTCTCCTTCTCCTAATGGCCTCCATGTTATTCCTTATGCTCCACAAGTAAATGAAACCATATGATAATTGACTTTCTCTGCTTGACTTATGTCACTCAGCATAATCTCCTCCAGGCCCCGTCCATGCTGATATAAAAGTTGGGTATTCATCCTTTCTGATGGAGGCATAATACTCCATTGTATATATGAACCATATCTTCTTTATCCAATGTTCATAGCAGCAATGGCCACGATCTTTTTTTTTTTCATCAAAGATTGCCTTATCTAATTACCTTCTTATCACATTTGACCTTTTTCCTCTCCTGGAATGTTGAAACCTAAAAGCTTCAAGATAAGGAATGCTTCCAGAAATTATTTTCTTCTTTGTCTGTATTGTAAACTCTATTTCACCTATGTACTTATTTAATAATTCATTGTACTTGTTTCTGCCCAATTCAGTTTTAGACTCCTGGACAAAGGGTGTCATGTCTTTCTTAGTGGGAAATAGAATCTTCTCGTGTTCATCTGAATTACCTAGGTATTATTATTTAGTAGATTCATTTATTTATTTTGTCAGCCCCTTTCCCCCAGTCATAGTGAGGTAACTGATATAGGGTCGTCACTTTAAGAAACATTGGTCTAAGGAAGATGCTAGAGCCAAAAATGCAGTTGCTGTACTATCACGTGCTCCTTATTGATCATCACTGTTTTACTTTTCCTTTCATAATAATTCATTGTGCTTTTATCTTGCAGATCTCTCTGCCCAAGTTCCCTTGAGATCTGAAGAGCTAAGATCTTTTCTAAGTTCCTGGCCCAGTGTCCCAAGTCACTCCATCTGTCTCGTATCAACTTGCTGGGCTCTGAGCCTGGGCTTTGGCCAGCCTACCTCTTGATTCTGAGCATTCAGAATCTGAGCTTCTTTCTCTTTTTCTCTCTCCTGACCTTGCTATTAACGTTATTTGTTGGGCTATTTAATAAGCTCTCTACCTCCAGGTTGAGTCATCAGGAATTATCTTCCCCATTCTGAACTTGCTTCTAAGTCATTAGGGGTCACATTTACCATATGGATCCAGCATGAAAGAAAAAACAGCCAGGATCTAGCCAGAACTGAGCACCATGATAAAGTCGACATTTGGAAAATGGATCTAGCTTTAAAGCACTCAGGGCACAGCTACATGGGCAAAGCACCAAACTGAAGAGAGCACTGTACTCTCAGTCCCTGTTTTAGCACTGGTTGGCTCTGATGCTTTCAGCTAGGCATATCATTCAGCCAGGAATCAGACTGACTGCTAGTAATAAGTTTGGAAACTGTCCAAAGAAAGCAGAAATTTAAAAACCTGGGCTGACAAGAGGGGCAGAGTTCTAGACATTAAAGTAGACTTTTCAGGAAGGCTCTGGTCTTGGAAAAGAGCCAGACTGGTAGAATAACCATTGAGAACCAATGACAGGAAAACCTGTAGAAGTAGCCCAAATCAGGTATGAGAGAGGGAGAGAGCATAAGAACCTACTGTAACCAGAAAGCCACATGGAATGGACATTTTAGGCAATAATAAGCCATCAGGTTTTGCAACTTGAAACAGGACTTAATATTTTACTCTTTTAGAGGGGAGAATAAGGCTATCAAAATAATGTTCTAACTCAATCAAAAGTGGTCTAGACACTGGAAAATCCAAAAACATAATTAGGACATATTTCTGTTGGAAATAACCTAGGTTATGCTGCTAAGAACAAACCCCAAGATTTCAGTAGCTTAAAATAGCAAAGATTTATTTATAAGTCACATTCCATATCCACTTCATATTGGAGGGAGTCCAGTGACCTTGCTATCTCAGGAACCAAGGTTAATAGAGCAGGTCACCGTTGTAGAGGGAAGGGAGACTTCTGGGAGGTCTGAGCCAGCAATTAATGGCCCAGCCTAGAATGTACTTCTGTTTATGACTTATTGGCCAGGACTAGTTATGTGACCTCACCTAAGGAATCCAGAACTTACTCAGAAGGTATAGAACCAGAAATACTTGATAACATTATTGACTATCTGCATGTATCACTTTTTGAAAATTTTTTCAGTTCTTAAAAAAGGATGAATAGAAAACAAGGTTTCAAATACAAAGCCAGGTATAGTTTTACACTGCATCTCTTCTTGCAATCATGTCAATGGAACTGTGTATAACCTCATTGCATGGTGGTGTCCGGGGTCTTCATCTCAGGTGCTTCTAGCCCTGTCCTCCCATCTCTCATGGTTGGGCTCTGGTCTATTTGCAAAGATGCAATGACAACTACTGACAACTACCTCATTTCCTGATCTCACCAAGTCACATTTAGATCCTAGAACATGGCTCCCCCCTTTTTTTTTCTTCCTCTCCCCTTTTCCTTTGCTGTCTTCTCCTCACCTCTAATCACGAACTTGTAAGTACCTCATCAACAATCCTGTTTCTGGGTTTCATCATTAGAACATTTTTTCCTGCAAAATAAAAATTCAGCTCTGTTTAATCGTAATTAATCTGCCTTGGCCCCGGCTGGGCTGGACACCATCACATTTCACCTTGTTTGTAGTTTGCAGTTATGCACTGCACAAATACATGGGAAACCCAGAATTAAAAGAATAAACTTTTACTTGGAAATTCTCCAGGTTATCAGATAGATAGAAGTGTCTTAAAATTGTTCTATTTTAAAGAGGAATTTGAGAGAACATATTAATACCAAAACAATACAAACAAAAGTCCATATTTTGTTTTAAAAAATCACCATTATGGTCTACCTTATTTATCTTAATTATCTGACTTGCTACAAAGCTTTCCAATTGAATATAAAATTTTAGTCCCTCATATAACTAAAAAAGATAGGAAAGTAAACCAAAAATTTGTTAGATCCAGGGGCTGTTTGCAGCCTGAATGTCAAGTTAAATAAAATATTACTCACTTAGGTCCTGTAACCTTAAATTTTCATGAGACTAGAAATATGCAAATGAGCCACTGCATTTCCCAGATAAAAAACCTGGGGGAAAATATGCAGCACTAAGCAATGTTCGAAAACAAACAAGATAAAAGAGACTTTTGCACATTTTATGAATTAAAAGCATATTTATGCCCAGTAAGTATATATTTTGTCGAAGGTAAATTCTTGTCATCTTCAGTTTTATAAAGAAGCAAGGGTAAATTTATTCAATAGAAGATTTGTTTTCTCCCATATTTTTGTGTATCTTGCACATGCAAAGTGAGGAAGATGCTCTTGGTCTGTCATCATAACTTACACAATGTGAATGAGCTGGTTTGAGATTTTTAAGCATCAAAGAGTGACATGAATTAAAATGTTTCTAACATTATGTCCCATTTCAGCTTTGTGTTTTGTGTTTTCTTCTGCTTTGAATGAAACTAATTTAGAGAAAAATGTGTTTCTCATTCATGGGGTAATAATCAATGGCATTCTTTCTATTACTACACAACTATATCATCAACTGATAATAATTTTGTAAAGTAGCTAATTATTTTCCTGATTACTTCGGAATAAGCATTATAGGAAACTGCACCTACTCCCTTAAAATGCATAAAAGTCTAATTTTATAAACCATCAGCAAAACTATTTTTTTTTCTCACAACTCTGGGAAGTACACCTGTTTGTCTTTGCCCTCAGAGTATCAGTGTTCACTTGGTCATTCCCCATCCTTCACATTGACAGGGGCAAGAGAGAAAGCCAGCTGGGGGCCTAAATAAGAGGTGTGTACCTGGAAACTAATTAAATTTGATTTATTTCTTCTGGTAGCACTTGGCATTTCTCTTTCCATGTTTTATTTAAAACTTGATTGTTTAAATAGCAATAAACAAGCAACTAAACAGAGGCTGGCTGATAATTATATTGAGTTTCATCTATTTATCAGGAATGGGACACATAATCTCTCTGGCACATTAACAGTCATCTGTTTTTTATATGTCTTTTAAATTTGGTTCAGGTACCAGACTTATGGGGTTTAATGTTTTTCAGATCAGAGAAAAAATTTTTTTTCTTCTCTTCCTTCAAATTATAGTTTCAGTCCCACCTTCTCAACTAAGCTTTCAGGGATTATTTCATCCTGATGAGAATTTTTTTCTCTACCTTAAACTCAGTACCAAGTTTACGTTTTTTTAAAAAAATTTTAATTCTAGTATAATTAGGCTACAGTGTTACATTAGTTTCAGGTGTACAATATAGTGATCCAGCACTTCCATACATCACCCAGTGCTCATCATGGCAAGTGCCTTCCTTAATCCTCATCGTCTATTTTGCCCATCTTCCCACCCACCTCCCCTCTGGTAACCATCAGTTTTTTTCTCTATAGTTAAGAATTTCGTGGGCACCTAGGTGGCTCATAGGTTAAGAATCCAACTCTTGATTTCAGCTCAGGTTGTGATCTCAGGATCATGAAATTGAGCCCCATGTTGTACTCTACATGGCATGGAGCCTGCTTAAGATTCTCTCTCTCCCTTTGCCCCTCTCCACTTACACTCTATGAATGAATGAATTAATTAATTAATTAATTCCTTGGTTTGCCTCTCTCTCACTCTTTTTTTCCCCTTTGCTCATTTGTTTAGTTTCTTAAATTCCACTTATGAGTAAAATCATATGGTATTTGTCTGTCTCTACCTGACACATTTCACTTAGCATTTTTACTCTCTAGCTTCATTCATGTCATCCTACAGTTTTCTTATAAAACATGCCACACATAGCTTAATATGGCTGCTACTTGAAAAACACTTGGACATTGTTCAGTGGAGTAAGAGTAGGCCCCTGACCAAGAAATTCTTGTTAATAGTTATGTGTTAACTAGCCTTAATTTTCTTATATGCAAATAGGAATGAGACCTTCCCAGATTCTTATGGCATCCAAACTTGACAAGGTATATGACAGATCTTCCAAAACCATAGATGTTAGTGCAGAAGTTGTACTTGTGTCTTTAGAAGTGAAACTATCATGCTACTAACCCTGCATCCTCCAAGAGGACTGAAGTTCAACAACTTTGTTAAAGGACTAAATAAAGAATGTATGAATGAATTAACTGATTAATTCATCAATAGAAAAAAAAATTAAAGTTCCTAAGGAGGGTCCAGAGAGGAAACCAGTGACTAAAATAGTAGGAGAGGGACATAGAAAAGCAAAAACCAGGAACAAGTAGGGCCCTGATCCCCATTTGAGAACACACCTTTGCTCTCCCCTTCTTCTGGCCTGGTTGCCTTTCTCCAGGTGCTGTAAAAATCTCTACCAAGTATCACAATTATCCCTTCTGCTAGTTGGTGAATTTTTGCAATGGACTTTTTCATTCAACTCTAAAGATACTTAACAAATCAATGAAGTAGGTACTATTAATATCTGTTTCACAGATGAGGAAACATAGTCTTTGAGTAATGACTTGCCAAGTGTTGGAGAGTAGGAAAGCCAGGATTTCAGTCCCCAACAATCTGATTCCAGCACCTGCACATGAGCACTATCCTTTGTTGTCTCCCCATAAACCACCAAGACAAATGTTTGTTTTGTTGCCCAATTGTATAAGCATCTCCACATTATATTGTGATGTTTTTATTTGCTTTTGAAGACACCATTATCTGATGGAGATCTATAAGCTGCTAGTGAGTCTCTGGCTCAAGTTTGGTGATCCTAGTTGTGCTGCTTCTTCACAATATGACCCAGAATGCTCTAAGGAAGGATGATGAGTGAGGTTGTGTCCCCATCTTACAGGAGGCAATGGGGCATGAGACTATGCCTCTAGGATTCCCCAGCGCAACAGCAGTCCTTGCTTCTTAGGATAACCTGATGCCAGCCCCACATAAGAGATGTTGCAAACTTTTTCACTATTTTCTAAGTCACTGCGGCCAACATCTGTGTGATTATTATTGCCTCCAGCTTGGGAGGGTTCTTCTGGGCATTCACAGAGCTCTGCAATCCTGCCCTGACCTGAGAGTACTTGGAGGCTCGCCTGATGGGTTTTGGGTGGTGGTTGTTTTTTTGTTGTTGTTGTTTTGTTTGCTTGCTTGCTTTAAGATTTTATTTATTTATTTTACAGAGAAAGAAAGAGAGAGGTCAGGAACACAAGCAGGGGAAGTGGGAGAGGGAGAAGCAGGTTTCTCACCAAGAAGGGAGCCCAATGAGGGGCTCGATCCCAGGACCCTAAGATTATATCCTGTGTCAAAGGCAGATGCTTAATGACTGAGCCACCCAGGTTCTCCTCACCTGAGTTCTTGAGAATATCACTTATGACAACAAAAAAACCTGGCTTCAAATCCTTAATTTGCCTCTTATTTGTGGGGTAACTTTTTATGAAATATTCAATTCCTCTAAACCTCAATTTCCTCATCTATAGAATGGGGATGATAATAAATCTTACCTCTGGGTGGTATTAAATGGATTCAGTTTGATAGTTTATGTAAAGCATTGGCACATAGAGCAAGCTTGGTGAGCTAGAAGTGATGACCAAGAGCATGGACACAGCTTGCTGTTTTCCTTTGCTGCTGGAACTCAGCCTACGCCTATTCTCTCCCAGCCCCCAGCCATAGGATTGGTTGTCTTATATTAGAAATAGATTTAAATGACCAAAAAGCTCTATTCCCTACAGGATCACCTCCCATGCCATGCTTTTTCCCTTTAGTTCCCTGGTTTCTGTCCAATCCTGCAGGACTGCCTAGACCCTCCGGCGCCACCTTCCCTGGTTAGGGTCATTCAGTTCCTCCTGGCCCCAGTTCTAACAAAGAAGAACCACTGGCCTGTGTCATTTAGTTCAATTGCCGACAGAAATCCTATTATCCTAGTGCCACTTTCCATTGTGCTGTTTAGACACAGGCACACAGCCTTGCACTCATGATTAACATGGGGGTTGAGCAATCACATTCACTCACCAATGGGGAGTTCAGGTGAAGATATAAACCATTCTATGCATGATACTTGCACTCAGGTCCAGAGTCCAGACATGTTTGTTTTGTTTTTGTTTTCATTTCTCTCTGGCAAATACTGTCTTCAAAAGAAACTTTGGCATAGGAACTACTCCTGGCAACACAGCTAGTTACCCTGTATTCTGCATCAGGGGTATAAAATGAAGATACCCTTCTAAGAGTAAACTCTTAGAGTTTTTTAAAGATTTTATTTTTTTTAAGATTTTATTTATTTGGTGCACCTGGGTGGCTTAGTGGGTTAAAGCCTCTGCCTTTGGCTCAGGTCATGATCCCAGTGTCCTGGGATCGAGCCCTGCATTGGGCTGTCTGCTCGGTGGGGAGCCTGCTTTCCCCTCTCTCTCTGCCTGCCTTCTGCCTACTTGTGATCTTGCTCTCTCTGTGTCAAATAAATAAATAAAATAAAATATTTTTTAAAAAGATTTTATTTATTTATCTGACAGGGAAAAAGAAAGAGCATAAGCAGGAGGAGGGGCAGAGGGAGAGGGAGAAACAAACTCTCCGCTGAGCAGGGAGCTGAGAGCAGGGCTTGACCCCAGGACTCTGAGGTCATGACCTGAGCCTAAGGCAGATGCTTAAACCACTGAACCACCCAGGTGCCACCAGGCTCAGTGGGAAATCAAAGGTCAAAGGCAGAAGGAAGAGCCAAGGTGGTAAGGCCCACAGGAAAACCAAAGCTGGGAGTGGGAGTGCAAAATCCATGGTTTCTAAGGGCAAGAATGGTGCTGCTTCTCCAGCCGAAAAGAAGGAAAACCATGTCCCTAAAGAGGTTCCCCATGTGGCCAAGGAGGGGCCCAAAGCAAGGCTGCTGCTCCTCCCAGTGGTGGTGGGTCTAAGACAGTGTCTTAACCCCTGGCCAGGAAGACACAGGCCCCCAAGGGCCTAGGGAGGCCAGGCATGCCCACCAAGGCCTCATTGTCCACCATCTGTAGGAAGGTGGAGGTTGTAAGCTAGAGCTGGGGTAGACACACGGAGATCTTGCCCTGGTTTTTATTCCCCAACAAACTGTCACTCTGTTTATTTCATTGTAACCTATATATCAATTAAGGGCTTTTTTTTTTCCCTCATACACACACAAAAAACAAGTTTATTTCAGTGATAAAATAATGTCCATCGATTGAGCAATGACTAGGTGGCAGAAACTTAGCAATCAAAATATACCACATAAAAGGGTGAAAAAGAAATGAGCACTTTGAAAAATATCCTGAGATGGCATTGGTTTAGGAAAATAAACCCAATGGGGATAGAGTTCATACATCACACCAAGATTAAATACACCATCTTTGCAAAAGCACAGATTGGTAAATCAGTTCTCTTACCTCACTCTTACCCATACACTTTTACTTATACTAACAAAAGGTATTGCTAATACCCTTTGACCCCATAGGACATCGCTTTCTAAAGCACAGTGACACCCCATAGCACCCATATCCTGTCCAGTTGGTGAAAGACTGGCCACTTACACAGTCTGTCAAATTTCTAAGCACAGAGGCCAAACAAGACCCTTGGGCCTTCTTTATGAGTGCTTAGGATTAAACCCCAATCCAGATAGACACTACCACTTACTTCAATAAAGTCAAACTGGCCACTGTGAATGAATGAGGGTTACACAGAAATCCTCACGATGAACGTGACTACAATGATCACTAATATTTATTGACCCTTGCTTCTGTGATAGACATAGTTCTAAGGGTGTTACAACACTGCCCAAGTTTTTATACCCCAACAAACTGTCACTCTGTTTATTTCATTGTAACCTATTTAA
>RCUC01025651.1:0-12027 GCA_003697995.1 Taxidea taxus jeffersonii
AGAACTTCTGACCCCACCCACAGACGAGTGAAGGACTCTGCAATGACACAGTGGCCTGGCACCTCACCTTTGCATAGGGCATTCCCATTCTTGGAATACAAGTGATCACACAACAGGTCTCCTTCCAGCAGCCCAGCCAGGCGTGATAGCCAGGCGGGGCCAAGATCCTCAGCAGGGGTGTTGGAGAGTATGCCCCTTGCAAGACACACGTTTGGATTGCTGCTCCGGTCAGCCTTTCTCCTTCACCTAGCAATAGTGCAGTGATGACTGAAGCCACTGGGGAGTTCCCCTCTCTGTTCCAAAAGCTAAAGCAGATGGGCAGTAGGACACACACCTGAATCCAGGCTCTGCCATTTGTTATCGGTGGAACCTCAGGGAAGGGACTTAGGTTGTCGAGCCTGAGATAAAAGCGCTTTCCTTAGATTAAATGAAATAAGCAGTGGCCTTCCACCTGCCTGTGGTGGAGTGAGACATGAGTGAGCACACTGGTCTTCTGCTCGCTCTCGATGGCGGCAGGGTCAGAACGCTATGGACATGCCCACTTCCGCTTGGCTTCTGCACCTCTCACTGCGGACAGTGACAGGCAGTTCATGGACCACAGGCCACGCTCTGATCAGCACTGAAGGAGCACAGGTGAGCTGCTGGCCACACTGCCTGGCACGGAGTACGTGCTGCTGTTCTGGTTTCTAACAGGCAGTTCGAGGGATGAGCAGCTATCAGTCCCAAGGAGCCTCTACTCGGGAGCCCCCTCCCTCTGTGTTGGGGACAGTCAGGCAGAGCCACCGGACAACAGACTCACAGCTTAGCTTAACCACAGCCTATCCTGTCTCCTCCATTGCCTCCTCAGGTCACCACGGACATGTACCAGGTGCTGTCTGCCAACACCTACCAGCTGGAGTGCAGGGGTGTGGTCAAGGTCAAGGGCAAAGGCGAGATGATGACCTACTTCCTCAACGGGGGTCCCCCGCTCAGTTAGCAGCTGCCACCTGGTAATGCCAGGCAGCCTGGCCTCCAGAGAAACAGAAATGGCTTCTTTGTGCACCGGTGGGCAGGTGGAAGCCTGCGCTCTAGCCCACATGGCCGCGCCGGTGAGATTTTCCACTTTGACTCCAGAAGCAGCTTCTGCCCTTGTGGGTAGGCAGCAGCCTCCGTCCCAGGCCCTAGGGTGCCAGCGTCCTGCGAGCACCAAGCTGACCAAAGATGTTTCCTCCGTAGAAGACTCCACTAGGCGTAATCTGAATCTCGAGTTTTCTAATGGGTGCCGCTGCTGCATGGGTAGAGAGGAGCTGCCAGAGCTCTCATGGTATGGGGCAGCCCGGCGTGTAACGACAGGGCAGGTGGGTCAGCGGTGCGACTCTGGCCCCGGGAACCTAGGGGCCCCAGGGGTCTGGTTTCCTGTGTGAGCCTTTCAACTTCCGACAGAGGCCACGGCCCCTGCCCCACGGAGGGCCTTTCTGGCAGGAGTGTGGGCTGTGGCTGGACTGCGGCCTTCTCTGCTGTCCTCCTCCCACACCTATACATGTAGCCAAGGCCTCTTCAAGGGGAACAGAGCGAATTGTGCGGGGGAGGCGAGAGGACTTGAGGCAAGGAGGGATGGTTCTGAAAAAAAGAATATTTATTAAATAAAACAACTTTCTGTGCCCTTCTTTAGACTACGCTAGTTGTATGCGTATAAGACCCACAAGCAAACGAAGATGCCACTGGGGTGGGAGGGTGGGGATCCCAACTTGTCTTTTTTGTATTTTTTATTTTGTATTCTTGAAATCCTTGGAGATCTAACAAATATACCAAATTCTATATTTTGTAAATTATACTAGAAAACAGCTGTGCACAGCATTTGTACCATGCGTATGTCCGTGTGTGTACTGGTGTAGGTGTGTGTGTTTGTGCTGTTGACCTGGTCATGAACAGGATGCCTGCTGCCCTCACTGCCTGCAGCAGTTTTGGGTTTTTCCAGCTCCACCCAGAACAGGGAGCCTGTGTGCTTTTGGGGCCCTAGCACAGATGAAGTGGGAAGATGCATGCAAACATCACCACATTCAACACAGCACTTCCCTTAAGTTAAATGCAAATGGTAACAAAACAAAAAGCTGTGTTCCCATCTCAGGCCCAGCTGGAACCAAGGGAAACAGCCCCCAGCCGCAGCAAACCAGTCTTGTCTCCTCTCTGTTCCCTGAGCTGTCAGCCATTTGCTGCCTAGGGAGAGGCGGCTCCGAGAGCTCAGGGACAGCCTGGGCGCTCAGCTGGTGAGCGGGTAGGAAGCCTTATCTGCCTGAACTTCTCAGTTGGCTATTGTACAGGTGGCTCTCCCAGAGAGAATGCCGCAGACC
Source organism: Taxidea taxus jeffersonii (assembly GCA_003697995.1). Taxonomy (NCBI): domain Eukaryota; kingdom Metazoa; phylum Chordata; class Mammalia; order Carnivora; family Mustelidae; genus Taxidea; species Taxidea taxus. The sequence goes on from RCUC01025651.1 coordinate 2,331, forward strand.
AGACAGAGAAAAGGGGAGGGCCCAGCTCCAGCGTCCAAGGGGCAAAGTTAGCAGAAATTTTTTGTCTGGTTTTTATTTTGGGGGGGGGGGAGGGGGCAGTTAAATATATAGAAAAAATTGTTTTTTAATACCCTACCAGGGTATAAAATGGATATGGGCATGAAAGTGAAAAATGATCTATTATCATAGAGATCTATTCAAACAGAACCCTTGGGTTCTGTGCCCAGATCTTTTGTTGCTTCTCAGGGCAGAATTCTTCTCCCCTCCAACACGAGCTTGCAGGAGGTGGGGTGCAGCTATATGCTGGCTGTGAAACATTACTTTGACCCCCAACCGCACCACCTCTCGCTGGGCCCTAGCACCGGCCTCCCCTTTCTGCACACCATCCCTCGCCCCAGTGTGAAGTCTGCTCTGAGAAGCAAAGCTTACAGACCTGAAACTGCCAGCCCAAGTGTGTCCACGCTTTTGCCGCTCCGTCCTTTGAGTTCTGCATCACCACCGCGCCCCCTCTTGCATCTGTTGGGTGGGCTGGCTTTCTCCACGGTGGTGGTCTCAAGTCCCCTCCCTCTCCATAGTGCCCGCCAGTGGTGCCAGGTTTTAATTTTGCTTCCAACCTTAGTGACGTGTGTGTGCTGAGCTCCTCTGGTGGTCCTCCCTAACCCCCCGTTGGTTACGGTCTCCTTGGCCTCTTGGGGGCCCATCCCTCCTATCTCAGCAGTGACTGTGACACCGTGCAGTGCTAGCTCTTCATTCCCTCCAAGGGTGTGCACTCTTTTTATTCCTGCTCTTGCAAAAACAAATACAATTATGATTTCCCATGGAAATTTAAAAGTCTATTTAAATAATTTAACTATTAAACACTTTCACTGGTAATGTGTGCTGGTCTGATTTGTGGCTTGGGCCATGGGCCTGGTTCCAGTCCGAAGAACAGTACACTCAGCCCTTGGTGGGGCACTAGGGAGGGAGCCCCAGAGGGCAAAGACCTACCCTGAGCGGGGAACGGTTTGCTGCTACGGAGAAAATGTTGGCTAAGGGCCACAGTCATCATGGCAATCAGGGGAGAGAACATTTGTGTTCTTGGCAAGCGGCAGTTCACTGGACTGCAGAGCAGGTCCCAGGGTGCAGGAGGCTGAGGAATAAGGAAAGACACTAGGAGTGAAGGGGACAAGGGACCAAGGATGGTACCAGAAAAGGTGTAGGATTAAGGAGAGGATGTGAGCCAACCTTGTTTCTATGCTAAGGGAAAGAAAGTTGCAAATACAAGAACACGGATCATGGAAAGGACCCAAGTAGCAGGGAGAGGAGATGCTGGCTGGAGGCATACTGAGTTGGCCTGGATAGCTAGTAGCCATGGCTGCCATTTACTGGACAATGGGTGTGCTGAGCACTGGGACGAGCACCATACAAACTTCATTTCATTTGTTCCTCCTGGCCGTCACACGTCACTGACTGACAGAAGTTATTTGCCTAAACTCACACAACTGGTAACTAAGAAAGATGAGATTCAAAGCAGGCCTGTCTACTAAGCTCATGCAGGTAACTTCAAGCGTGCCCAGGACGATTCTTACCTCGAGAGGAAAGGGAAGGTGGTAGAAAGGCAATGCCTGCCTGCCACACCCATTAAATGCAGGGTTCTATTTGGGTTCAGGAAATAAGAGCAGGGGGCTCGGTCAAGCAAAAATGAAGGAGCCAGTGAAAAAGACCTCACTGGGTTCATTGCAACAATGGCCACATGGGGCACAGATGTGGCTGTCCTGCTCATAGGCAGGCTCCCTGCTCCTAGGAATTAGGACAGCATTGGCAAGGATTCTACTGTCCATGGTGCGGGATGCAACTGTATAGAACTCATGTTTGACTCGGGGAGCTTTTCAGGCTAGGGTCCACCAATTAGAAAAGGAAACCAAATGAAAAGGCCAACCTGTAGGGGCTGATTAGACTAAGTTAGCAGGCCAGCTCCTGAAGAACCACCATTCTGCTGTGATGAGTGGAGTCAGGCAGGCCAGGCAAACTGCGTGCACACCCAGCGCACACCAGGGCAGCCAGGGAAAGCAACTCAGAAGTTCCAAGAGCCCTTCTACTTCCCATGTCCACTCAGCTCATTCCAGATAACACATTTGTTTCTCCCTTATAGATTTCACTTTTTGGCAAAAGCATATCCATACCTGCAATGTTAATTAGCAAAACTTACTAGCAAAGACACCACTGATACATGTAGTGAGTTCCGAACACCGCTTTAACATCCACTGATTGCAAAGGCCGATAAAACCAATATTGGACTTCAGCCAACACGGTGATAATTTGATTGTAGAGTGGGGTGAGCAACGTTTGTGGGAAGGCATGGTGAAGCTTGGTGCACCAAGAAAGCTGGAGCTACATACTCACCAGGTGGTCATGTTAACACTTTCAAAAATACAAATGCATTTACAGAACTTTTCCAAAAGCAAGCATCCTGAGAGGCATGTAGTCAAATGATGCCCAGAGCTGTGGTTTTTACATAATAAAAATTATTTTCCATAATGCTGCAACCTCGCCATGAGTTGCTGATTAGCAGAAAGTGAGCCTCTAGAGCCTGGAAAAGATGCTGAGCCTGTATCACTGCAGGCCAGGAAAGCATTCTTGGGCACTGGGATGGCCAATGCTTAGAAGTAGTGCTGAGCGCATTCTTGCTGCTGCCTGAATACAAGAAGGCAATGCAGGGACATACACTGAAAACCCACAGCTTCTGAGTTTGTCTAAATCCAAATAATCGCTCACTGAAGACAACGAATGCTGTACACATTGTCTCCTGAGGGAAGGGACAATTAAGTCTGAGCCATGCTGGCTGTGAAAAGGTACCACTTAGCACAGGGGTCAGGAGGAGAGTTGGAAGGGCCGGTGTTACCTGGGAAGGGGTCGGGGAGGGCACAACCGACCAGGGAATACCATGCCCCCATACCCTGCCTTTGGATGAACTTCATCCAAAGTGTATAAAGAGCTTTCCCATACATGTTCTCACTTGTGCTTGCCCCCAGGCCTAGGAGACGGTGGGAGAGAAGACTGGCACATCTCCTGGGCTGCTCTGATCCTCCAGGGTGAAAGCTATCACTCTAGCCCACAGGCATTTCTGTTCACTGTGCCCATCCAGCTGGGCACTGATGATCTTACATGGACAGAGGGCCTGCCACTTCTCAAGGTTGACAACAGATGGGCTGAGGCCCATTTACTGTAGTACTATAGCTTTTCTTTGCCTTTCAGTGGGTGGGTTTTGCCCCCCCTCTGTCTTGGAAGAGAAATATGGTATTTGCTACCCTCTTCTTGCCTCTTTCTTTCCCACCTGTAAGGGTCACTGCTTCTCACGACAGACACAAGAACAAAGCCCAGTCAGGCCACTGGAATGGCTGACCTCCGAGGCTCCTTTCTCCTCTGGCATTCCCAGATTCTAAATATTTGTGTGACCCTGTCCAATCTTCAAGCACCAGACCCCAAGTATGGCACGAACATAGACACAATCAAATTAGGATTTTAAGATTTTAAAGCCGAAGACAGGCAAATGAGATGAAAAGCATCACACCAAGGAGGATCTGTGGGAAGATCACCTTCAAACCAAAGTTGCCAAAGCCTTTGCTCAGACCTCCTTTGGACACGCCAGCAGCAGCAGCAGCAGCAGCAGGAGCCGTGCACCTCAGTGGTGTGGCCGGAGTCCTTTCCTACCAAGGGCCCTGCTCCATGCAGTGCAGAGGGTTAGGTGATCAGTCTCGGTTCACAGACCCAGCAGAAGGTCCAGCAGATGGGATGAAGGGGAAAGACAATAAGGAGAAGAGGATTGTCTAGGGTTGAGGGTAAAGTAGGCACCCTGTCCCAACTGGCTTGCTAGGCCTAAACCTCACACACCCATCAGCTTCTAGTGAACAGAATGGAGCCACCCCATCACTGGCTGACCGCATCTGCATGCTCAAGAGTTCTCACTGGAGTCCATGAGGGGCCTCATCACTTTTTCTCACCCTCAGCCAATTTCTAATTTAGACCTGCCTGAAATCTCTGGCTTGTCAGCATCTCTATTTTCTAATTTTGCAAAATTTGCTTCTGTGCTTTGACTGTGTCAGTTAGCTAGAGTGGCACTTCTTGGCTCATGTGGGATTTTTTGGGGGTGGGGGTTGCATTTTGCATCAGACTAATCTTTTAAAAGCCATGTTGCATTTTGCACTTCTTAATAGTGCCTTGAGCTTCACATCCCCAGCATCTACACATTATTTCTGTATCGTAGGTTGGAGGCTGCTGGCTTCATTCTGCCACTCTTTGCTTCCCATCAGAGCAGAGACCACACACACATGCACACTCAGGAAGGCCCTTACATAGTGGGCACTAGGGCAGCCACCATTCAAGAGCACCCACTAGATCAGATCAAACAATGATGGGGCCACAGTGCTAGGGCCACACTGAACAAGTGAGGCTCCCAGAGGCACCTTCCCCTTTTGACAGCACGCCAGCACCTGGGAGAATGTGCGGTCCTGGAGAGCACAGTCTGCCACTGCTGGGCTGGGTGACACCAGATGACGTAATCCTGCTCACTGACCTCAGATGGACTTTGTTACACTCACAGAACCTGTACAGAAGCAAGCACAAGTCTCTACAAACCCTTCTCCTCTCTTTGAATGCACCCTCATGACCCCGCCCAGAAGTCTGCACCCAAGAGCTTGCCAGGGCAGATTTCAATAGGATCCTCACTTAGCTAGTGATCTCTAGAAAACTTTGTACAATGACTTCTATTTAGAGGCATTTACAATGTAAGAGACTTATTACCTTGAAAGGAACAGTAACACCAAGACAGACCATAATGCTGTGGACCATGCTGTCCTAGCACTCACTGTGCCAGGCTCTAAGTACTCTGTTGACTCATTTAAATACTCTCCGCAACACTTTCCCCGGGTGCTATTATTATCCCGACTTTACAGGTGAGGAAACGGAGGCAGAGACATTACGTGGCTTGCTGAGGTCACAATGCCAGAACAAGGGAGAGCCAGGGAGTCTGACTCCAAATTCATAATCACTATTCAAAATTGCAAATAGTCCTGTTCTATTTTTCATTTAGTGTTTTTAGATACATCTGGGACTACGCAGACTTTCCATAAAATTACTTTATATCAAAGAAGCAACTGATTCTGTCCTTCAATTAGGAAAAGTAAATGTTTGGGAGGTGCCTAGGTGGCTCAGTCCGTTAAGTGTCTGACTCTTGGTTTTGGCTGGAGTCATGGGATTGAGCCCCATTGTCAGTCTCTGCACTCAGTGGGGAGTCTGCTTGGGATTCTCTCTCACCTTTTCCCCCCCTCCCCACTCATGCACTAAATAAATGATTCATAAAATAAATGGACCTTTAAAAAAAACAAGAGAAAGCAAATGTTTGTAACAAATGAATCACTAGTGAAGCTTTAACATTCTACATCAAGAATCATAAATTCATGAGTCAGTCTCCCTACAAACTGTAGTTTTAGACTGTACAGCTTCCTGCCTTAAAATCTAAGGCTTACTTATGTTTCACCATACCTCCTGCAGCCACATGTCTTGATGTACCATTACAGGCATAGGAATTTTAGGAAATCATTTTTCTCAGTCTAGAATATCCACAGTGCAGGAGTTAGCACTGACCAATCTCTTATTAAAAAGTAATACAGACTACTTATATATACATTCCAATATATATTCCTTATACATTTCAACATATTTCCATGTTGTCTAACTTAATATTACATGATGGTTAAGAACATGAGCTCTGGGTAAGACTGATCTGGATTAAAACCTTGGTGCTACCACATAAGCTAGATTTTTGTGACTGAGGTCAAGGCCCTTAACCCTGTATCCCACTACTATGCTATGGGATACAGGAGAAAAGGGCCAATGCAACCGTGAGTGAAGTAGGGCAGAAAATACTGTTTGTTACTAAGGAAGTAGCAGGAACAATTCGTAAGGCTAGGCTATTGATTTCAGGAACTCCTTGAGAACTAAGCCTGTTTTCTTCTCGAATTCCTTAGGTCTCCAACTGTGCTAAGACTATTCATTATACACTGGCACTGCCAACGCAGAAGAAAACACGTACACATGTGTCAACAGCAATCACTGTTCACGAACAAGGTTGTTACCGGCCACATGACTTGCAACCACACAGTGCTTCCACACTGTGACTCCACCTGTGAAATAAAGTAATCTAGAAAGCTTGGCCACTCAGGGAAGAAGTTTCGATAGCAGCAGCCACAGACATGGTTTCTCTTTGAAAAGCTCACTGTTCCCACAGGAGGCTACAATAACGTCAGCATTCAGCAGCAGTCCCAGAGCACTGATGAAAATGATCGGACACCTCTAGCCCTCATCAACAGAACGACTCGAGTTACATCCTCGGCCAATACAGCCTTTACACACTCATCCATCATGCTGGGAGTTGGAAGGGCTTCTTTCATTAACTTTTAGGTTTGATTTTCCTGCAGCATTTCCTTAGAGATGGTAAAGCAGAAAAATACAAAGAAGGCTTGCCCGTAGACAAAGACGGCAGCCCTGAGGAGTCACCTATAATTGGTGGTAAGGCTGAGTGTTCAATTTAATCCGAGTGCTGGCTGCTTTGGAAGTATAGCTGATCCTTGAACAACACAGGTCTGAGCTGTGCACAGCCACTTACATGTGGACTTTTTTACAATTAAAGTACTATAAATGCATTTTCTCTTAAGATTTTCTTAAAATGTTCTCTTACCTTATTCCAAGAAAACAGTATATAATACATATAACATATAAGATGTGTTAATTTACTGTGTTATCAGTAAGGCTCCCAGTAAGCTGTAGGCTATTACTAGTTAAGTAGTTACACATAGATTTTTGACTGCGTAAGGAAGGGTTGGTGCCCCTAACCCCTGCACTTGATGTTTGAGGTCAACTAGTATTTATTCATTCTTTTACTACATACTCCAGATAGCTCTAACTTTTAAAATAAACAAAAAGGGGCGCCTGGGTGGCTCAGTGGGTTGAAGCCTCTGCCTTTGGCTCCAGTCATGATCCCAGTGTCCTGGGATCGAGCCCCACATCGAGCCCTACATCAGGCTCTCTGCTCAGCAGGGAGCCTGCTTCCTCCTCTCTCTCTCTGCCTGCCTCTCTGCCTGCTTGTGATGTGTCTGTCAAATAAATAAATATTTTTAAAAAATGAAATGAACAAAAAGTTTGTTAAAATAAAAACCACTCACACACACACACACGCACACACGTTTCGTTGTGTCTCTTGGAAATCCAACAGCTCAAAGTGGGGTCCCCAGGTTACATAGTCAAACTTTTGGAATAAAGGCTAAACAACTTCCTTTTAGGTTGGCAGCTAATAGCAGGAAGCACTTCTACAACCTATAAGTTAAGGCTCAAGCGACAAATCTGCTCTGTGGAGCCTTGACAAATCAAGTCTAATGAAATTCTAGACGTGGCTTAACAGGAATGGAGCCAGACATTTCTCCAAACTAGATTCCACTGTGAAAAAGACCACATTTAATACAAAATAAATGTGCTAATCCAGGGGCAGCACATTCACTTGATATAAATCATAAAATTACAAAATGAGGTAAACATTCTCCATGTCCCCAGGCATTTGTCTCAAATGGACTTTCAAGTCAATTTCAGCTTAGGATAAGAATTTTTCCTAATGGGAGCAAAATCCTCTATTAACCACACCAAACATTCTTAAATGCATTCTGAGAGCTGTTACAAGTTGAGGATTTAAGGCACAATCCTGATATGCAAATATCTAAAACAGTTGAGGGTTCTGTTCATTTTAGGATTTCACAGGAGCCCTAAGTGCCAACATTTTTTATCAGAATCCCTCAAAAGAAGTTCCCCCCTGAGGAACTGGTGTACTCTGACTTATAGATAGAGCTAGAGTAGTGCAAAACTTGTTTCCCTTCTTCTAAGCCATGACCTCCAGGAAGTTCAAGAGTCAAGTTTTACACCTGATAACAGCATCATGTTCCCTCTTCCTTTCATTTTCACTGATCTTGTTTTTCTCCCTTTCTGTTCATATTTTATTGCCATTGCTGTGTAAGTCTTATTTTGGTATCATGCTTCAAGTTCTTTTGGGCAGGAGGCCAGGTATAAATACATTATAAATACAGACCAAAAACAAACAAACTAACAACAACAACAAAAAAAAAACCAAAACCCCAAGCAAAGAAAGTAATTACTTTTAGGATATAAAAGAGAGCATCTATGCCTTCACAGCATACCTTAATAAAAAAGCAATATTTCAGAATTACCCTAATAGATACCCAGGATTGACACTACCACACCTGAGCTCATTAAGTTCCCAATTCCCTGCCAAGAGCAGGCCTATTTCCTGAATACAACCTTAGTTATCATCATTAGTCCCCACTCTGGTGGGGAAGAGCCCCAAAGCTAAGGGATTAGAAGTTGTATGTGTTTAGCTCTGTGACCCTAGATAAGTCATTAACATTTGATTACCTTAGTTTCCTCCTTTATAACAAGAAGGCAAATAATTCTCCTACACTACAAAATTCATTATAATTAGGTAAACACAGATTTGTTCTTAAAAGTAAAAGTACAGTATAAATGGAAGAGATTACTATCATACACATTAGAAGCCTAATGAGCTTAAGAACTTTACATTCATGGAAAAAATTTTTCATTCAAAATTCATAATAGTTTCTTTGGCAACATCACAGAGACAGAGAAGTTATATAAACACTCAGCAATGCAGACACCAAATAATGAAAGAAAGCATTTCTATACATAAACATTATTTATGCCTATTTTCATTTTTTTACATTAAGATATAAACATCCCATTATCCAAAAGAGCATTGGAAAAAACAAAACAAAAACAAAAAACAAATTAAGCCTTTAAAGACAGCTGGTGAATTTTAAAATGTCCCTGCTGAATGCTTCAAACACCAAACACTATAATTCAAAAATTCAATAATAAGAACCAAACTGAACCAAACTGGTAAGCAAGCCATAAAGTGTCAATATATAGTAAGATCGCAGAATGCTCCATCTTCTTGGTTAGCTGGCTATTTACAAGAGAACTCTTCTTGTTTTAACAATTAGTTCAGAAATTCTAAACTGAACCACTTCACTTTCCTGGCTCAGTAAAAAAGTACAAAATAACAAACATACATCAACTTGATTTTGCTGATTTAATATCATGTGGTATATCTTGGGGTAGCTCTCAGAATACACATAATTTCTGTGCAGGTTTGCTAGAAGCAGACTGAAATGGAATTTCCTGCTTTAAATAAATCCCTGATATTACAAGTTTATTGTCTTCCTTTTGCCTCATTCTCCTAAAAGGGGAGTGCAGCAAAAAGTTCTAGTTAAAGCAAGGTTTTACAGTCGCAGATATACCTACATACATGGGTTCAGGCAAACATGGTAGTTCAACAACTTTACCCCTCTGGACTATTCTGCGTAATAAATACACCCAGTAACATGAATTATACGTAACGGGTCCATTATTTTCCAGATATCAAATTTTAGTACCTTATATATACTTTTATAATCTTTTCTTTAAAAACAAAAGAAAATCATTAATGAAGGTCCTTCAGGAGAGTTGGCAGATTTTACTAGTAGAATCAAACTGTGCTTCCCAGATTATTAATTCATAACTGCTTGAACGTTTATTATTATCAAAAAGCAAACAAGTTCTCTAAGATACTAGGTGCTGAACTCTTCGAAGCCACAAAATA
>RCUC01025664.1:0-13187 GCA_003697995.1 Taxidea taxus jeffersonii
CATTCTTATACTGAACACATCAGAACCCCAAGAAGACAAAGGCCTGGTCTACATCCTCAAGTGGAATGACAGTTTCAGGCAGAGACTGTGACCACCCAGGGTGACTGAATTCAGCTGAGAGACAAGGGAATGATCAACCACTGTGTGTCAGGAGGCAGGAAAGGTAAGGTAAGGCCAAATTAGACCTCCAGGAGCCTTTATCGATCAAGGGATTAAGGTTCTCTCTTTTGAAATGACATAAAACTTACATGAATGCCAACACTAAATCCCTTAATTTTTTTTTTTTTTCCAACTGCAAAGTTTCGGATACTCACTGGTACTAATTTTTTTCTTTGGGAACCTTGCACTCCTGTCTCACCAGGGAGGTGATCCCTCAAGGAATGAGCTGTCACCCTGGTCAGGTTTTGAACGGCATCTCTGCTAAGATTTAACAGTGTTAAATATTGCAAGGTCAAGCAAAATAAGAACTAAGATGTTACCAACGGATTTAACAGGGAAGCATTTTTTAGAGACCGGGTGAGAGCAGTTTCCCTGGGTGGGTTGGGTGAGGAATAGGAAATGAACATTATCCGAAGTAGGACTGCAATGAAAAGGAAAGGTACCAGTGAGGGAGGACAGTTTCCTGAAACAAAAGAAATCTGAGCATTACCCGCAAATGACCAGAAAAGAACCCCGAGTCCCTCCTGGTCATCAAGATGGTTTGAGATTGCTTACAATAAAAACACCTATCCATTCTGCAGTCCCTCATCTAGTCCTCCTTCATGAAGTACCTCAGGCTGTTTCTCCTGCTACACCTGGAAACCTTGGCAGCCACTGGAAGTTGAGTAGGATTGGGCGATAATATCTAAACACTGACCCCCAATCCTGCCTGCTTCATTAGCATGCCCAGGATCCCAAGAGAGCAGAACTCCTGGGATCTGAGAAGCAGCCAAGAGAGGGTAGAGTCCTAAAAGTCAGGGACCCGGGTTCCAGTTCCGTCTCTGCCACTCCATAACCTAATACCCAATAGCCGTGTGACTTGCCTCAACTTGTTCTCCGAGGTCTTGAGATGCCCAGGAAACATGGCTTGGAGTTTGAGTGCCGGCTATACCAATGCACTACGGTGCGAACTGGGCCTCCGCTTTCCATTCTAGGAAACACCGTTTTACTGAATAACCGAGAACATCGGTCAGCTAACCGCTAGGCATACAGCAAAGTGCTCGGGAGATGCCAACATCACCGACTCCCGTCCGGCCCAGGTACATCCTTTAGCTCTCCGCCGCACGTAGCTGTGGGAGTGGGAAGTGCCAGCGCTCGGGTCAGCGCCCCCGACTCCAGCAGCCCGGGCGCGAGCCGCCCGTCGCGACGGCAGTGGTGCATTGTGGGGCTTGTAGTGTGGGGCTGGAGTTGGGTGGGTGGGCGCGGCCGCCGCCGCAGTCGCAGCGGGGCCATCTTCGGCGGGCCGGCTGGTTCGGCCTGTGCAGCCCGCACCCCTGCCTCTCGCCCTGTCCGATGGCTCCGCGGCCGCTGAGCCCCTTGGTGCTGGCGCTGGGAGGCGCCGCGGCCGTGCTGGGCTCAGTACTCTTCATCCTCTGGAAGGCCTACTTCGGGCGCGGACGCGAGCGGCGCTGGGACCGGGGCGAGGCCTGGTGGGGCGTGGAGCCTGCCCGCCTCCCTGAGTGGGACGAGTGGGACGTGAGTGCCGGGCGAGGGTCTGGGCCTCCGCGTGTGCGGCTGAGGGGTGTGACGCCCGCGAGGGCAGAAGCGCCTGGGTCCGGGACTCGGCGCCGCAGCCCGCAGACTCTGGCGAAAGGACGCGCGGTGGTAGCCGGGCCGTCGTGAGTCCCACAACCGAGGGATGGGTGGGCATTGCCCGGGGGGAGGGGGTGCGCGGCATCGCCCTGCGCGGCCGCCGGAGCCCCGAGGGCGCGGCCCCGGAGCTCAGTCGAGCCCGCGCCGGGTCCAGCCCGCGCTCGCCCGGCGCCTGCGCAGTGCGCACATCCCGCGGCACCGGGCATGCCGGGAGGGGCCTCCGCCCCCTTCCCCGGCCCGGGGCGGGGATGCGAGTTTATCCACTTAGGTGTCCCCTGCAACCCTGGGACGTAGGGACTGTCAGCCAGAGGAGGCTGAGGCTTCGCAAGGGGAAGAAATTTCACCGAGGTCACTCGGGAGAAGCAAGAAGAACGGGGTTTGGGATTCGGGACTCCGAAGGCAGCGCTGGTCCCACTGCACCAGGCCTTGCCTTTCTGCCCGTTGACCGGTGGAGGGCGGGGATGGGTGCTTTGGTGTCTTCCGTCTTCCCTCGGGAAGGTTCCGCAGGAGGGTTCCGGCCACAACCTGACCTGTGCCCACAGCCTGAAGACGAGGAGGACGAAGAGCCAGCGCTTGAGGAGTTGGAGCAGCGCGAGGTGCTGGTGCTGGGGCTGGACGGCTCGGGGAAGAGCACGTTCCTACGTGTGCTGTCTGGAAAGCCACCGCTGGAAGGCCACATCCCCACATGGGGCTTCAACTCTGTGAGGCTGCCCACCAAGGACTTCGAGGTGGACCTGTTAGAGAGTGAGCAGACACCCTCCCCCCCCAACACACACCGGCTCCCCAACACCTCAGTTGGACCCAAGCCGGGTCTTTGCTTGGATGTGTCTCCAGCATGTATATCTCAGCAGGATACATCCCTGTATGATATTCTTCCCCTGCCTCTCTGGGGCACAGGATACAGCCCATGCTCTGTATTCTGACGTGATGGGTCATTCATGATTGGGCAATTCCAGCCTGGTCACTGCCTGTCCCTCACCCCAACTGCAGCTCACATGCCTAACATTGAGATACCAAAAGCTAAAGTTTCCTGTATGCCAAACATCTGCCAGGCATTACTTAATAAAATCCTCCCAACAACTCCACAAAAAACTGGAAACAGTTACTACCCTTGTTACATGCATGAGAAAAGGGAGGCCCAGCAAGTTAAATAAAATTCTGGCTCACCCAGCTTGCCAGTCTGCTAATGCAGACTTTCTGGCTGGAGGCTCTCTTTTTTAAGCAGCATGCTACATTGCTTGTTTCTGAAAGGTACTGACCGTTTTCTTTCTTCTGTCTGTGCTTGCACTGTTCCCTCAGTCTGGAAAGCCCTTTTCCCTTCAAAAACTGCTATACCTCTTTTCAAGATTTAGGTCAGAGGCACATGGGTGGTTCGGTCCACAGAGCATCGACTTGATCTCACGGTCATGAGTTCAAGCTCTGCATTGGGTGTGGAGCCTACTAAAAAATAAAACAATAAAGAATGATTCTTTAAAAAAAAAAAATTTAGATCAAACATTATATCCTTATGAAGCCTTATCTGTTTCCCAGGCTAGGTTAAGGGCTCTTCCTCTGAGCTGGCATTTGCTGAATACCAGCCTATGTCCCTGACAAGGCTTCTGGGGCACAGATGAGTCTGGATCCAGCTTTGGTCCCTAGGGCCCAGCCTCAAGCAAGTAACTGAGAGAGCTTGTTGAGTGAGTGATCAGAAAGGGTCTGGGCAGCCCCTGTCTTCAATGTTAGGCTTCTTGGGATTCCAGGAGAGGTTGGCAGAGGGGCTATTCAGAGGACAGCAGCACTTAGCCACCTGTATCCAACTGCAGACTGGGTGTGAGAGAGTAGTGGACTTCTGCCAGCCAAAGGGCTCAGACCATAAAGACTAGGTGGGTTTAGTTAAGCAGCAGCTGGTGGGATCAGACCCTGAGTGCCTGGCTATATCTTCCTCCCTGCTTGTGGCAAATGTTGATATTCACCTGGAATTTGGTCCTTTAAACAAGATTTTACCGGTCTCCCTTTTTGTGCCAGGGATCCAGAAAGGTCAAGTGGGATTCTGCACTTGACTCCCACTCTGACAGAGATAGTACCCCCCAAACCTACGAGAAGGGGGTTGGTGTTTTCATGTTACCCAAGAGTCTAAGGTTCAATAGAGTCACTCCTGGATTCTAACCCAGATCTCCCATTCAAGCCCTGGAACTCTCCTTTCCCATGACACTCACTTGGCTATAGTCTACAGTGCCTGGCCTGAAGGCCAGCCAAGCATGAGCCCTTTGTTGATCTTTGATGACTCTTCTTTTCCTCTCCCCACTTCCTGTATCCTGTCCATTTGATTAGCTAGTTCTTTCAGCTTTATTTTCCAATAGATTTTGCATCTGTCCACTTCTCCCCACTTCCACCACTGCCTGCTTGGTCCAAGCCACTGTCATCTCAGTACTATAATAGCCTCCTTGCGGGTCTTCCTGCTTTCACTTCTGTCCTCTACTGTTAGCCAGCAGTATATTTCAGAAACCCATGTCACTCTTGCATAAAACCTTTAAGGGGGTTCCCCACAGCTTCACTGTAGCCTGACAGCCCTCATGTGGTCAAGCCCTGGCCAGCTTTGTTAGCTGTGGCTTCTTCTCCTCTCCCTCTGGCACTGCCTTGGCCACCCTGGCTGCTTTCTGTTTCAGACACATTGAGCTTGCTCTTCACTCTGCTTGTAATGCTTTCCTCTGCCTCTTCCCTTAGCTAGCTCCTTCTCGTTATCCCAGACTCAGCTCACATGCTGCCTCCTTGGGGAGACCTTCCCAGACCGCCCAATCCAAAGCCACCCCAAGCCATTTTCACTTTTTTATTTCCTTTCTGAAATGTGCTTATGTGCTATTGCTGTGTCTGTCTTGGTTACAGAGGAAGCTCCTTGAGAGCAGGGCCCTGTATGCCTTGCTCACCTCTGTATCCCCAGCACCCAGATCAGTGCTTGGCACCTAGTAAGCACTCAGTAAATATTTGTTGAGTGCCTGCTATGTGCCAGGCATTGTGCTGAGGGCTTTGGGGGGATCCAGATGTAAACAGCTCTAACTCTCAAAGAGCACAGAGTCCACAAGTGTCACAAGTATATCCAGAAACTCTAGGATGCAGTGTGGCAAATAGGGACGGTGCAGAGGGACAAGAAGGCAACCCAGGTTGGGGGTACTATGTGGGCAGCCATGTTTTGGTAGGACTGAGTATACTGTTTTCAAGGAAAGAAAATGGGGTGACCAGACTGAACATGAAACACTGAATGGGGAATGGCTACATACAGGCTGGGCAGGGAGTCTTGGCTTCTGACCAAGCCACTACTGTCTGGGGGAGAAAGCTAGGAACTGGCAGGAAGCAGCCCAGGAAAAAGAACCGGGGAGTACAATTTATTGGGCACCTTGTATGCTAGTCTGTGAAAGGCACATTGCGTATGGTACCTTTGGGTTTTCCTGCAACCTGTTAGTAGGTAAGTTCAGTGAGGAGAATGCTGCTGCTCGAGGGTAGTGAGTTGCCTAGGGAGCCCCAGCTATCAGAGCCAGAGCTAGACCAGATTGGCTCCAGAACCTGTGGTCTTCCTTGTCCCTGGTTGGTGGAGCCTTGGGAAACTGTAAGTGGGGTGGTATGGGGCTATATGTAGAGAGCCCAGGCCTAGGGAGGCTCTGAGCTGGCCCCTGGCCTCTCCTCAGTCGGCGGCAGCCAGAACCTACGCTTCTACTGGAAGGAGTTTGTGAATGAAGTAGACGTGCTGGTGTTCATGGTGGACTCAGCTGACCGGCTGCGGCTGCCCTGGGCCCGGCAGGAACTGCACAAGCTGCTGGACAAGGACCCTGACCTGCCTGTCGTTGTAGTGGCCAACAAACAGGTGAGGACCATGGGAGGGAGGCTGGCTTAGACCAGCTGGGCTTGATCCACTGATCCCTGGGCAGGGGCAGGGAGCACAGGAGAGAGATTCAGGCCCACTCAGGTGTGATACTGTCCCCAACTCTTCTACCTGTGCTTTTTCCTCATCCCTGGTCTTCACCCTCTGTCTGCCTTCCTCCTCACCTCCCTGTCACCCACTATCCTGAAGAAATTAGAAAAATATTGATTAAGCATCCACTATATATAAGGTATGGTTTTGAATGACATTTCACATTATGCTTCTAATTGATCCTACAGGATCCATTTTACAGATTGGAAATCTGAAGCTCAGAGAGGTTCTGTAATCTCCCCAAGGTTATACACCTTGAAAATAGTGGAATTGTGATGTCTGACCCCAAAACTTGTGCCTTTTCCACTCTGCCATGTCCTTGTGACTTCCAGCTCTAGATCAGAGACCTAAAGCTGGGAAGTGATAAGTGGAACATATTCAAGTAATGGTGATAAGTAACATTTATAAGTGTGCTTACAGTGTGCCAGGCTAAGCACCTGACAGTCATGACCTCGCTTAAATCCTACAAAACCCCATGATAGGCCTTGTTATTATCCTCAGTGCCCAAAGTTAAAACTGGTATGTGGCAAAGCCAGGACTTGAACTCAGATCTTCCTCAAAGATTCTGCTCTTAACCATGTTCTACTTCTCTTGGGCCTTTGGCCCAGCCACCCTCAGCATCACAGACTGAAGGTGCCACTCTCAATACATACCAGGTAAAACCTTGCCACAGTACAGAGTTCTGTCATTTTTCCTGTGGCCTGGCCCACGTTCCTGAGAGCCATGGCATTTGTTTCCAACCTGACTTGGAGAGAAGCTAAACGTCTTTGATCCCAATTTCCCCTGCCTATCAGGATATCCTTGATAATTATTTATAAGCATGTAACCATATGTCCTGGTCTGCCTGGGATGGCCCCCATTTATGGCTGTTATTCTGGTATAATTAATAGTGCCCACTTTAAGTCTCAGAAGTACCCTGGTTTGGATGATGAATTACATCATCATTCTACTTATAAACTGTAAATATGGGGATAACTCTTAAGTGCCTCTCACAATGCCTGGCTTATAGGAAGAGCTGTTTCTCACTGCAGTGGCTAATGGTAGTATGAAAAGAGGTTGGTACGAAGGAAAGTCAGAGATGAGAGAATTTAGACCAAGAGGCCCAGAGGCCACTTCTGGGAACTTAGGCCCCATTGTTCCCCCAGGATAGCCAAAGAGCAGTTCTTCTCATGGATGACAGTGTGGGTGCTGGAAAACTGAGCTCTATTCCAACCGGCTTCTCCGTCTCATCCCAGGACCTGAGTGAGTCCATGAGTATGGTGGAGCTACAGCAGGAGCTGGGCCTGCGGGCTATCGATAGCCAGCGGGAGGTGTTCCTCTTGGCAGCCAGCATCGCCCCTGCAGGACCCGGCTTTGAAAACCCCGGCACCGTGCATATCTGGAGACTGCTCTTGGAGCTTCTCTCCTAGGCCGGCTCCCACCGGCTTGCCACCCAACCCTGAAGACCCTAGTCCTGCCACTCCTCCTGTCTACTGCCAATGTGGGCCTGAGGTAGGAGCCATGTAGCAGGACTGCCCTTCTCTCCGCCCACCCTCCAGAACAGGGCCTGGGCAAGGCCAGGAACCGCACAGAAGCCTTCCAACGGTGAGGTGGCCGTGAGGCTGAAGTGGGGAGGCGGGTGAGGCAGATAGTGGAAGAGCATAGTGTCTGGCTCACTCCAGGCTGGAAGTGGATCGAGTTTTGACCACTGAAGACACCTCCTTCTCTGATGTGTACAGTAAGGTGCTCAGTGGGCTCGATTCTCCTCTCTGCAGGTCCCAGTGACTGAGAACTGGGACAGTGTCAGAAGTACTCCCAGTCTAAAACTGTTCCCTCCTGGTGACTTCATGCCCGTCATGCAGGCAGGTTCTGCGCAGCGCACAGTGAGCCTTGGCTCCAGGGCCCACAATGCCCTGCAGCCCCAGCTCTGCCAGGCTGGCTCAAGGCCTTGTGCTATCTCCGCCTCTCTGGCCCTGGGGCCATCATTTTTAAAGAGATAGTTTCCATGTTTGTTTTCTCACTTGGAGATAGATTTTCCAGCCATAGAAGATAAGAAGGGCTGGGATGAACCTGGAGATCCTAGCAAGGAGTTTTCTGAAACATCCCTGCTTCTGCAAGCCAAGGCCTGCCTGCCAGACTATAGCATCAAATGGTATTCAGCCCTGAGCAGACACGAAGGGCTTTTCTCCCCCTTGTCTGGGGACAGAAGCTGCTGCTCTGTGCCAGTGCCCATGTTTACAGAAGTCTGGGGAAGGAGCTGGTGTCCCTGGGGAGAAGACAGTCACCTGGAGCTGGGTGTTGGCCTCAGAACTGCATTCTAATTATTTATTTATTTATATAAGAAACAGACCAAAATTTCAGGTTCTGTTTCTAGGTGCTGTTGTCAAAGCCCCAGATGACTGCCATGGAAAATTTGTGTCTTTGAGGAAAACAGCTGGAATTGTGAGGCGTGTCATAACCTGCATGTGTCAGTGGAGACAAAGCTCTAGCTTTCCCTCAACATTTACAGCTATAATCGGCATCCCCCATTATGGTGACCCACATGAACTTAAAACTCTGCCACTTGGCCCAGTATGTCAAAAGGACACCCAGGTAGATGGTGACTGTAGGAGAGGACATTTCAATCATGTAAATCCAGGTTTAAAAAATGGGAATTAGCAGATCAGCCAACAGGATACCTGAGGCTTTGGGTACCTCGTCTTTCTGTACCTGCTGATTCCCCAGCCAAAAGTTGGACAGAACTCTCCAGTGCACACTCACAGTTTATCTATGTACTGACACTTTTCTTTAGTGCAGGCCAAGGAAGGAGCCTTTGGTCTACTGCTGAGTAATCAGTAGCCACAGATGGACTTTTTTTTAGCAGAGATAGCCAACTCAGTTTGCTTTTTAACTGAGAATACAGATGATGTGCCTTCATTTCACTTGACATTGACTCAGTGTGCCTCAGTTCATGCTGCGGCTTACACGAGAAGAGGCACAGGGAGGAAGGTAGGATGGGACACTCAAGAAGTACAGAAGTGTGATGAGTTAGTGGCCTGCTGTGCTCTTGGGCTGTGGGTGTATCAACAGAATCACTGTCCTTTGAAATTCTAATTAACTTTCTGCAGAAGAAAGAAGAGATTTGTCTGCTTTTATTTTAAATATTTAAGGAATGACTTGACTTTTAGAGCACCCTTTGAAATTTTGTCCACAGCTTTTCATTTTGACATTTAAAGATTGTGAAACTTTACGTCTTTGTTCTATGAACTTCACCTTGTTTTCCAGTGCTTGACATTTACCTGTGGAACCAGCATCGTTGTAGGGGACCCTTTTCTGATTAAGATCTCCCTTTGGTCTAACGAGTATCATTATGTAATACAATTTTCAAAGTCTGCAGTGAGGGGAGTGAACTTGAATAGTTTTATCTACATGAGTGACCCCTGAAGACCATTCCCAGAACTGACGGGTCCCAGTGGTACACCAGAAGACACAAACCACTGAGGGGGTGTGAAGGTCCAGAGTACCACCCTGATGCTTGTGCAGAATATAGATGTTCTCTTGACCCATGGGTGTGATTTGTGGCTGACTGCTGTGCTTCTCTAGTGGGACTGCTGGCCTGTCGTCCAGGCAGCGTGCCAACAGTGCTTAACTGCTCTGGTTTCTGCCAGGACTGGGCAAAGTAGAGAACGGGCCTCTCTTGTGAACAGCTGAGTGCCTGGCCCGTGCTGCTCTTACCCAGTTGCTCTTGCATGTGACTTTCTGATTCACCAGCCCAGATCACCTGCTCCTGGGAACCAGCCATTATCTAGAGTTCATCTCAAAGTGAATTTTCTGAGCTAGCCTGGGTGACACTGCTCCCCCAAAACTGCCCTAACACTATAGCTCCCAGCCTACCTGAGTGTGGGATATGGGTCAAATGTCAGCCCCTCTCCTTTTCTAAGGAAGGCACCTGGAAGGCAGGCTCTGGATCTGAGAGAGCTGGTGGGCACTCCACATCGAAAGGAAGCTTCTGCTTCTGCCTGCCTGTTGAACCGATGCCTGATCATTCACCCTGGCACCGATGGCTTCTGATCTTAAGAATTAATGCAGTGTGGCTTCTGATTTTCCATCCTCTCACCTGCTGCCAACCCTCTGAGGAGAGGCTGACTTGGCCCAAAGCTTGGTCATGTGAATGGTCTAATAAGCAAGAAGGCTCCAAGACCACCACCTTGACTGGCTGCTTATCCGCAGGAGCCTCCTCTGGTACCTCTTGGACTGACACACTGGTATCCAGCCCTAAGGATGGGGGTGGGTGGTGAAATCAGCCTGTCACAGCACTCCCCTCCCTCCATGGAGAGGTGCTAATGAACATCTGAGGACTCTTGCCTGTCTGCTTGGATGAAACACTAGATTGCAAAACAGTGTTTCCACCTGTCTTTGGAAAACATTTTGTTAAGCTTGCTTAATAGCAACAGCCAGCACTTTGAACTAGCTGCTGAAACTCCCCCGTGGTATTCATCCTGGTATACCTGCCCACATCTCAGGCCTGGAATAGTCTGAGCATCTTCCTGTCATGTTTGTTGGCTCACACATCTTCAGTCATTTCTGGTAGCTGTGCAAAGAACCTCCAACTTCTCATTTGCTGCCTCTGCAAGGTGGGCCCATGAGGTACATAAGGAGAATTCCCATCAAAGATCTGGAAGTGGAAAAAAAAAAAAAAAAATCTGGAAGTGAAGAGGCCTTGCTGTCCCAGCCCAAGCCCTGCGAACCCAGACCCACAGGGTTGCCAAGGATAAATTGCATAAGGGAGAGCCAGTGGCTGTTTGAGGCACACAATAAATGCCAAAAACTCAAATATGGTTTCATTTGAATTCTGATTTTGAGGAATATATCCTGGGTGCTTATAGTTCCAGTGAGGGGCAGGTATAGGGGATGGTCCCAGAAGATTCAGTAACACAATCATTTGTATCTATACCTGGCGGCCATTCCTTGGGAGTTCTAGCTGATGCGGCCAGAAGTCAGAATGGAGCGTTCCCCCTGCACCTGCCTTGGGCTCAGCTCCGGATGCCCAGGGAAGGTTCCTGCACTCAAGCCCAGTCGGCCAGGGGATGTCAAGCTGATTAAAAAACAGTTGTAACTGGTATGTATTGCTACAGGGAGGCTGGGGCATGGGGACGATGGGACACTTACACAGCCTAAGGATGGGGGATAGTGGCAGAAAAGGCTTTCCAGAATTGGCACCTGAATTGGATAAAGAAACAAAGGGACAGCTGTCAAAGCTCTGAATTTGGAATGCCACGGAGGATGTCATGAGGCCAAATAAAAGCCCTCACAAGTGGGGTGCCTGGCTGGCTCAGTCTGTAGGTACAGCATGTAACTCTATCTCAAAGTCATGAGTTCAAGCCCCACATTGGGCATGGAGCATACTTGAAAGTAAATACAGAATCCCCCACCTGGAGACTAGATTCCAAAGCCTGTGTGCACACTGCTACAAGGGCCAGTTCACTGCTGGGGGCTAAGCCAGCATAGGAGAGGTTTCTGGGGCTCTGTCCGTTTCCAGCCTGCCCTGATAGCATGGGATGGATGGGCTGCCTTCAGGGGCTGATGGGGAGGATAGCAGGTGAAAACCCCCGCTTAGCAGTTGTACCGACTTGACTTCAGACCTCACGCTGGCCTCTCAAGCTGCGGTTTCCTTACCTGTAAGATGGTGAAGCCACACACCCTGCAGGGCTTTAGGTGAAATGATCTATGTAAAAACACCCAAGTCTTTTTTTTGAGGGCAGTAAGGAGAACCAGATCTGAGGTGCCCTTCTAGGGGAAACATTAGGAATGAGAGGGGTTTTATATTACAATAGCTTAAGATTAAGTATCAAGAGCAGAAAATGCCCAGTGCCCACCCCACAGTGTGCCCATGATCCTATTATGTGAGTCATCACCTCACATCGCCAAATTAGGCAGGCCTGCCCCAGAGAATGGCCACGCAGTGTGTACCCAGTACCCAGCATACAGATGCTATTCAGCAGTCCACCGGCCTCAGTGGACTTGGGGGCCTCGGGTTCCTTTCAGAGCAAGCAACCTCAAGACGAGTAGCGAAGGCCAGTCATAAGGAGGCAGCAATCCAGCTACTTCCCCTCTGGCCCTTGAGCCAATCTACCGGCCTCCAGCCCAGGAATGGGGCTAGTGTTGGTGAGACATACCTCCCAAGCAGCCCAAGGTTAGTAGCAAGCTTGTGTAGAAGGCTTAATGCTGTGCAGGAAACCAAGCAGAGCAATGGAACTGGAACAGGAGACAAAAGGAGGGAGGCCACACCTAAGAGGGTGGTGGGACTGTGGCACATTAAGGACTGGATGGCCTCTCTGCCCAGCCGAGTGGGTTTTCACAGGGACAGTCCCAGGGCTTGACTGGGAAGGGAACACACAACCACCAGAGAAGTAAAATAGTCTTTTTATTATGTACAGACTATATGTAAACAAACCACCCACTCTGAAAACAGTAGGTTCTGGCTTTTCTCAGGGCCCTCAGAAGCTTCTTGGAGACTGTCCTTCCCTTCAGAAAGGAGAGTATGAGTGTGTGCGTGCATGTGCATGTGTGTGTAACCTGATTGCATGAGGTCTGACCAGCCTCATCTAGCCACATACCCCTCCTTGCCTTAAACCCTGGCTTTGAGCTTCTCTGGTCCAGTAGGAGACCTCAGCCTGGGGCAGGCATAAGCCAATCATTCAACCTCCATCTTGTTCTTCTGCAAAGAATCAATGAAGGTTTGCCACTCCGCTGGGTAAAAACGCTTATAGACGTTGATCTTATTCCGAATCTGTTTCGGGGTATCTTGATAGTAATTCTTCTCATCCCGGGCCATAGCCTAAGAAGGGAGAAGCCACTTAGTGTCCCTGAAGTCCAGGTTCCTCACCTCAAAAACCATGAGGTTTGTGGGGAAATGGATATATGTGGGGAAATGGATGCAAATGCCCTTAGGAACCAGGCAGGAGCTGCGACCAGATATGAGTGGCTAATGCTCCATCCATAGCTGACTGATCCCACTTGGGCACCAGAATCCAGTGCAGCCAGATCTTTCAATCTTTAAGAGAAGTAAAAAATAAGAACTTTAATTCGAAAACTCTCATAATTAAAATGGCACCTGGTTCCAAGTTCTTTAAAAATACCATGCAAACAAAACTACATGTCTGGGTGGAATATGAACCACAGGCCAGTCAGTCTATTCTGGCTACAAGCATCTGTCCATGAGATCAATTTCCTAAAGTCTCTCCTTCCTTTGTTTGCATTCAGTCTCAGGCAAGAGACAAGATCAGACCCCAAATGGTCCAGGGCGCCTTCCTAACAGACCCAAGTGGTTCTTCCTCCCAGACCTAAACCTCTCACCTTATAGTCCTCCCCATGATTCTCCACCATGTAGCGCACATAGTCAATGAGGTCTCGAGACAGCGTGTTTCCTTTCTTTTCTGGAAGGCTGGCTTCTGCCTCCAGATCTAAGGTGAGAGAAACCAGGACACAGAAAATG
>RCUC01025712.1:0-12378 GCA_003697995.1 Taxidea taxus jeffersonii
TTTGTCAGTGGACTAGAAAGGTGTTAATTATAAACAGTGAATAATGGTTGCGTATAATATTATTTTAGAGCCATAACGGATGTGCTTAAAGGTATCAACTAAACTCTGGTTTCTGCAAAAATGTTTGGAATAGGGGAATGGAATGTCCCTTATAGCCTCTGGAGGGAGTGTGGTCCTGCTAACTCCTTGACTTCAGACATCTGGCCTCCAGAACTGTGAAGAATAGATTTCTGTTGTTTCAAGCCACCTAGTTTGTGGTAATTTGCTATGGCAGGCCTAGGAAACGAACATAGGTGGGAACATGTGCCACTAAACCACAGGGCCAGAGGGAATTTTTCTTCTAGGTCCCACTCTGTGTTTATATTTGGGGAGAACTAAGGATTTTTTAACTTTCAACTGTGGGTTTTTTTCCTGGGATTTGTCTTGGATTTTGGGAATCCAAGGGAATCATCTTGGATTTTGAAAAAGTGAGTAATGAGTTAGACCTTTTGTAACTAAATAGAGTCTGATTATAGATTACAAAACCTCTGTAGTAAACAGAAATGCATAGGAAAAACTTCTATCCTGTAGGGATCCATAAATCTTCCTAACACTTTGGAAGATTATTTAATCTTTGGTAAGACAAAGGACTTTATTTTCTGCTCTTCCTAGGACTTTAAGATGGGCTACTATTGCCATTCTTTGATTACCATATTTGTATGTATTACACTGTATTGCAGTATCTGTATAGTAAAAGGTCTTTCTTACTTCACCACCAACTCTGAGGTCTAGAACTTATTCATTTTTGCAATTAGTACGGCACCTGACAAATGGATGTTTAATTTTAAGTTTTTAATGACTAAATAAATTAATGAATGGATGATACTAAGACAGGGGCTCTTTTTTTTTTTAAAGATTTGGTAGCATAGTTTAGTAATACTCATGAATCCCATAAAAGAGTTGTTTGTTTGTTTTTTTAAACATTTGGTGGCACAGTTTGGTAATTATATTTGATTATAATTCTCTAATAGCTTTTTCTGAAATATATCTGGGTACTGAGAACTTCCTTTACCTAACTCACTGAAGCCTCTTCTCGTGTAGACACTTTCTTATCCAAGCAACTGTCAAGATTTATGGCCAGAGTTGGTCCTGTGTGTGTGGATAGGCCAGGTCTGATTAAGTAGTTCTTCCCAGTCTCATCCTTCGAACTTACCCTGCAACCCTGTGCTCTACCACAAGGCCACCAAATGTGCGGGATCTGACCACAGTGAAATTCCTGTCCTTTGGCTACCACGGATGAATTCTATTTATCTGTATATCCAAGGTTCACTGTCAACATAGCAGTTTAAAGAGAAGAGAAAGGAGAAAGAATAGAAGAAAGGCAAAGTTGTTTTCAGAAACATCTTTGGTTCTTTCCTAATTTCTAGGTCAGTCCATGCTGGTGGTCCAGTCCACTCTGAACACACAGGTAAGTAACCAAGTGCCTTCTGAATGAATAAATCATAGTCATTAGAAAATAAGACCATCAAGCTTATTTTTAAAGCTAACTTGATAAACCCAAGATAGAAATAATTCAAGACTTACCCAGGGTCACACCAGTAGTTTGATGCAAAGCCAGGACTGGATTTACTTTTCTGTTATTTATTATATAGTTTTGATTTTATAAAATTGATGCATGATTAGAATAAAAATAAGCTCACATAGTACACAATTGTTCAATTGAAAATGTGAATCTTAGGTAATATCTCAACGTCTCCAAGCAACATTCTTGGAATGTGTAAATACATTTTCAGGCGTTTATCTCTGCATTTACACAAATGCAATTTTACACAGTTTTAACATTCTCCTTGCTGTTCTGTAAACCATTTCTTCTTCTCTCCACCATATATCATGTGGCTTCTTTTCATATCATTAAGCATATGTCTACTTAATTATTCTTAATAGCTATGTACTATTTCATTTTATATTTAGACTATATTTTCATTTATTATCCTTATTTTTGGAGATTTGGGTTATTCCCAATTTTGACACTCATAAACAATATAGTTTATTGTTTATTATATTATAATTATAATTATATTACAATTATATTATATACATTATATATAATATATATTATATATGTATAATATATAATATAATTATATTATATACAATTATAATTATAATCCTGTCTCATGATATTTTCTGAATCATTTTGACCAATTGTACCACCTATCCTTGATGGGAAAAAGCTGTATGATTCCTTTCCTTGTAATTAGATGTACATGGCCTATGGTCTGAATGTCTGCTCTGTGGCCTTGAACAAGTCAGTGTGCCACTCAGTGTTTCAGTTTCCTCATCTATAAGTGGATATAATAACTGGATATATATATATAAAATCAGGACTACAGCAAAGATTTTTAAAAAGCTAACGTAAATCAATATATAGAGTGTTACTTAGCATATGATACTAAACTAATGTTACCTAGAAAGAAGAGGTGGGGAGGCTTAATTTACATGACTATTGTCTCAACACTAAAAGATCAATTGAGAGTCTGGGCTAAAATATCCCTTTATGATGAAATTAAACACACTAATTAGGATGTGGCAGTTAAAAATAAACTGAAGATGTATAAATTTGATTTCATTTACGCCAAATTATGCATAACTAATTTCTTTTTCTCTTCCATGGGGCTGAAATTATATGTCTTTTTGTTTACTATTATATCCTCAGGACCCAACAGCTCTTGTTTAATAGTAATATTATTAAAAAGGTATTAAGAATAGCTAATATTTATTGACTAGAAAGTTTAAAAGCTCCTGAAGTTTCACAGAGGATATTCACAACACAAGCAATAGTAGGTCAAGGAAGCTAAGACCTTTGACCTCTGGCTCATCAAGTTACAGTGATATCTATGTTGGTGGTTTGGAGGATCTCTCTACCTGGCCATGCTGCCTAATCCTCTACTTTTCTCTAGGAGTTTCCATCTAAGAAGATCTCTGTCTAACCCATGGATTGTGAACCTCTACTTTACTTTGAGGGTTCTCTAGAATAATGACTGGAAAAAACAGAAAGAGTCTTAATTCCTTAGAAAAAGAAAGAATAGTGTGTTTGGTAATAATGGCTACACAAGGGATGATGGCACATCTACAAATCATACCTTTATCATTGCCAGAAAACAAACAAAAAACTGTTTGGGGCTTTTTTTGAGGTTAACTCTGCCTCAATTTACTACCAAATATAATTATAGGATTCCGAGGAAACAAAAATAAAATAGAAGATGGAACCATAACACTCTTGGATACATATATAGGCTCTTCAGACTGAATTTAGGGGTTTTAAAATCTCAAAATATTGTCATAACTTTTATCCTTATATTTTATGGCTGCACTGAATAAAAAGGTATCCTTTGAGAGGAAAATAGCATCCCAATGTTGAGATAAAATATTAAATTTAAATAGAAACTCTATGTTTTCAAGTGTTCCTTGGCAATTTCAGAGGTAATTTCGGTTTAACTATTGTTTAGAAAAGAGCTTTTTCAGAGTCAGTCTTTCCACTGACATGTCTTTGTAAACACAGGAAATATGATTTTTGCATTATTTCCTGACTCTCATTTAATCTCAGATAATCTATGTAGTATTCAGGCATAAATATGTCCAATAATATTTCTAAACTTTTGGTAAAAATACATTTTTCCTTTTTCTTCTACTCACAACTTCTCCTTTGTGTTCCAGCCTTCTTTCATTTGTTTCTTTACTTTTTTTGCCCAAATTTTTATACTATTCTTTTTCTCTTACTCAACTTAAGAAAAAAGGCAAAGCTGTATGATCTAGGAAAGCTGAGTATTATCTCTTATTTTTGAAAATAAATTTTCTTATCACTTGAAAATTACATGATTTTGTCAAAAGTACAATTTTGTAGTATTTTCCATCTTAAAAGCTTTATATCACTTTTTTCAGTTTATATTTGCTGAATTAATGGCTTAAACAGATTGAAGAAAATTTGTTAACTAGAAATGCACACATACAGAAAATAGCTTATTCGAATAATGAAGAATAATATACAATCAATATGTATATTAGATTAAATCATGTAAAATTACCAGCATTGCTACAAAACAATATGTGTATGCCCTATTAAAAATATTTTTTCTGTAATGACTATTAAAATTAAATATTTGTGCAAAATAAAAATGGGCAAACTTAATAAATGAGTTGTTTGCTTAGTAACTCTCATGTGAAAATTATTTATCATAGTCTTAAATAATATTTTTAAACTTCAACTTTCCATTGCTGAAAACACTTATTCAAAAAGATATATGCACCCATATGTTTATTGCAGCATTGTTTACAATTACCAAACTATGGAAGCAACTCAAGTGTTCATCAGTAAGTAAATGGATAAAGATGTAGTGTGTATATATACATATATATATGTATATATACACAAATACACATACATACATTGGAATATTACTCAGCCATAAGAAATAATTAAGTCGTGCCATTTGTGACAATGTGAGTGAAACTAAAGAATATTATGCTTAGTGAAATAAGGCAGAGAAAGACAACATGCGATTTCACTTATATGTGGGACCTAAAGAACAAAATGAACAAAGAGCAGAAACAGATCCTTAAATACAGAGATCAAACTGTTTCCAGAAATAATGGTTTCCAGAAATAAAATGTATATACTAGCATTTTATAAATTATTTCTAGTGAAAAGTCAAGTGATTTCACTGAAATAATATAATATTTTTTGTTTATTCTATTCTGAAACTGTTCATATCTTACAGGTGTAAGTGCTTAATAAAAAACAGAACAAAATAAAAGACAAAGAGCTGTCTTTCATTCAGTGGTCCTATTGGTGTGACGAATTTAAGTTTTATTTAGAGCATAAAGATATTATACTAAAGGAAGGTCCTTTTTTGTTTCCTGAAGCAGTGAAATAAAAATTTCACTTTTCTGGGGCATCTGGGTAACTCAGTTGGTTGAATGTCTGAATCTTGTTTTCAGCTCGGGTCATGATGTCAGGGTCCTGGGATGCGGCCCCAGGTCAGGCTTGTACTCCGTGCAGTCTGCCAGTCCCTCTTCTTCCCTCTCTGCTCCTCCCTGCTCTTTCTCTCTCAAATAAATAAATAAGATCTTTAAAAAAATTCTTTCTTTCTTCCCTTTATGATTTTAGGAAGCCCCATATTTTACCTTTTGATACACACAAAAGTCACTTTCTCAAAACTTACTAAGCAAAATGCCCCATTTGGCAACTTACCCAGAAAAAGAACTATAAATGCATATTTAGACTAGTAACTGGAGTTTGTTCTATCTTAGATAATCTATCACACTCAGCCACCATGGTCATGACTCACCAAACATCAACCAGGTGTGTGTAAATACATAGCTAAATACAACTTTTTAATAAACAACATAAAAGGGAGGATGGAGAGTTACAATTTCTTCTTTACATACACATATTTTTTAATTAAGAAAGATATGTATATACCCTCAACTTTATTTACACTTATCATCATTTGGCTGGAGGTCCAAAATCTAATTTTGAAATATTATTTTTTATCTGTATTCTTTTTATAGCTTTAAGTATTCTGTATTAGTGAAAGACATGTGTTAAGTGTATTTATTATATGATAAAGTGATTTCCTAGAAGTCCTATGGGTGTGTGAGGAACTCTAAAAAGAATTGTTGCAGGCTTTATAGTTTCTAAATATTGGATAAACATGGGATAAACATCATAAAATTATCAGCATTAACACTTTAAATTAGCAAAAATATACAAAATAAATGGTTAAGATATGGAAATTAAATATTGAATGATCTTCACTAGGAGATGAGGTAATAGATTATTTCAGGTGATAGTTTTGTTCTGAAGTCTTAAATCTATGGACCACTCTTTGCCTATAACACTTAAAATTTAAAGATTTTCCAATTATAATATAAAACCAGAAACATTTTTATACTAAGATCATTCAGTAATAACAATATAGGGCCATTTTGTTAATGGATATATATATGTGAAATCCCATTAAGTGTTAATAAATAATGATTAAATAAATATTAATATTTAATTGGATATTTAATTAAAATTAATGTCTTATTTTTAAAAATGTCATCTTCAGCTAGGCTTATATGAGAATGAAAAGATGATTTAGGATCATAAACTATATTTGTCAGTCGGTCAATACCAGTTAGTCAGTGAAGCAAACCGCATGCCGTATGAACATATCATAGAAAAGCCAGTGGATAAAATTTAAACCCCAATCCAAATCTTAAAAAAATTATCAAATTAGAAACAAGATTCATTTGATATAAAAGTATCTCTCAAACTACATGGGAACATCACAATTTCCTTCAAATTCAGAGATAGTAGTGGAAAATAATTTAATATTTTTTCTTAATATCTTGGTCACTAAAATAAAATATAAAAGAGAAATATGAAAAATAACAGTTGTGAGGTATAAAAAAGGAATTAAACAATCATTTATAATTTTGATATAAACCCAAATATGAAGATATATTTGAAACACAGACTCTGCAAACTCACAGTAGCAAAGTAAACATAAAACCTAAGAGTAAACTTAGTAAGAGATGTGTAGTGCTTTGTTAAAAGCACAAATTTCTTTCTGAGAGAGATAAAGGAGCTTCAAATAAACAGAGAAACATACCATGCTTTTAGAATACAAGACTGATATCAGAACAGCATAATGAACATGACTTCAACCTCAGGTTTATGAAAATTCCACATCAAAATACCAATGTATTATTTTGTATTAATACAATAATTTTGTATTTTAATTGAATAATAAACTGTTTAGAATGGTCAAAAAATTAGTAAAGGAAGACTTACCAAAGATAATCAAATATTAAAAAGTGTTATGAAGCTACAGTAAATTAAAAAATGTGATATCTGTAAATTCAATGAAGCAGATGTACCCAAAAGACAAAACCCTTCTCAGTTGAATCCAGTGGAGAGAGAGACAGTGAGAGAGAGAGAATCTCATAGATAGAAAGATAGATATAGATGTTATAGATATAGCTCTGTGTGTAATTATATATATAACATATATATATTATGTATTATATACAATAAAAAATATAATTCATGTATGCAAAGAAAGCACATAAGTCAATATGTGAATTCATATATATGCCCAGGAAACTGGCAAGACTTTGGAGAAAAAAAATCATCATATATCTTTTTTTTATACTTAATGTTAAAAGTAATACCACAAGAAATAAATTGTCCAATGTAAAAAAGGAAATCTCAAAATGTTAAAAAAAATAATAAATTTGGAAAAGGAAACTTTTCAAATCAAGAACAAAAATCACAAAGAAAAATTCAAAAGACTTAATAATTCATAAGCAGAATTAAATGGCAAATAAAGTTTGTACAGAACTCTTTTTAGATGCTTATGCTTTGTATTTTAACATCTGGGTAATGCTACCACTATTTATTACTCTTATTTTTACCTTATTCCTTGATACAGTCTGTTGTTACTTTTTTCTATATAAAGTTTGGAATAATATGGTTTTAAAAAAGAAATGTATTAGTATTTTTATTATGAAATGGATGAAGTATATCCCTTTGCCTTCAGAGAACTGAAGTATTTTTAATGGTGATTCTGCTTCTCAAAACTATCTCTTCAAATCTTCCTTTGTGTTCTTCAGTAATCTTTTCAAGTTTTATTATCTGTGTTTTTATTTAATCTAGGCCTTATTGCTCATTTGATTTATCCCTAGATTTTTGTCTTTTTTCTCGCTATCTTAAATGTGATCTTTGATTGATCATTTCTTCCAAGTGGTTGTTCTTTTAGAAATCCATTTCAGGAACACTTATCAAGGATTGGCTGATTTCCAATCACTGTTCTAGGAAGCCAGGATACAAAAGTGGATGGATGGGGTCAACAGTAATCCCTGACTTCTATGAAGTTTATGTGGGGGAGACAGAAAATATAACACAAGAATGTCCGTACCTACATCTAAGTATGCTAGAAAAAAAGGAAGTTCTAAGGAAAAAGGAACAGAGGAAGGTTACATGAACATGAACATAAACATGAACATTTAACATTTAACATGAACATATAGTATCTTAAGGAAATATTCCTAAGAATCCTATGGAAGACTCCTCTAAAGGATGAACTTCAGCTGAGTGAAGGGTTACTGGAAACACCGTGGCAGAATTGGTCTCTTTAATCTCAGACAAGGAAAATCTAACTTTTTTTTTCCTATGAGATTCACTTAAAAAAAAGATATTCAGGAATGTTAAAACTCTTCCTTTTTTTAAGGGTAGGGAAATGTGTAACAATAAATGCAGATATACAAGCAGAAAAATGGAGAAGTTGCATTCTTAATATCAGGCTAAAGGTTACTCCATAAGGATAAAGGGAACAATTCTCATTGAAGACATACTGTTCTGCATAATTATGCACCAAATATCAGTAGCAGAATCCATGAAACCAAAATTACAGATTTTAAATACAATAGCCAAGCAAGACCTCACCAAAATGGCATTTGATAAAAATCATACTGAAATGTTTAAGCAAGTCACATGGCTAGGGGGTAGGACATCCCAAGGATAGAATAAGACATAAACCCTGAGGCAGAACCTTCCCGAGGTCATCAAGAATAGAGGGGAGGATGGTGGTGGCCCCAGCAGGTTGGAGAGGCAAGTAGAAGGGTGTTGGTTGTCGGGAGAAGAGGAGGACAGCAGATCACCTACAGCCTTATATAAACCATTTATGGAGAGGGAGAAGAAGAGAAAGAGAGCATGAGTTGGGGGGAGGAACAGAGGGAGAAGCAGGCTCCTCACTGAGCTGGGAGCCATACACAGGCTCAGTGCCAGGCCCCTGAGATCATGATCTCAGCCAAAGGCAGATGCTTAACCGATGTGGCCACTGATTACATGTTTTGAATTGAATTTTCATATATTTGTATTTTTTAAGTTCAATTTGATTGATTACTTTAATGGGCTTATATGTAGGCAACTTTTGTAAAGCCTTTGAAGACCATCTACGTGTTTCACGCTCAGTGTAGAGAGAGTTTTCTTTTTCCTCAGTAGAGTTTGTGAGGTGTTTAAATGGATATTTAGACAAATGGATAGACACAGAGATGCTAGAAAATCTCTTCATTACATATGTTAAATGTCTTTGTATCTTTATTTACTGTTTACTGCAGCTGTGACCATCTGAGAAGAGTGAATGAACATTTTCTTCTGCTAGTTCATTTGTATGTCTCCTTGTATCTCCTGTAATTTTGGTTTCATGGATTCTGCTACTGATATTTGGTGCATAAATATGCAGAGCAGTATGTCTTCAATGAGAATTGTTCCCTTTATCCTTATGGAGTAACCTTTAGCCTGATATTAAGAATGCAACTTCTACATTTTTCTGTTTGTATATCTGCATTTATTGGTACACATTTCCCTATCCTTAAAAAAAAGGAAGAGTTTTAACATTCCTGAATATCTTTTTTTTTAAGTGAATCTCATAGGAAAAAAAAAAGTTAGATTTTCTTTGTCTGAGATTAAAGAGACCAATTCTGCCATGGTGTTTCCAGTAACCCTTCACTCAGCTGAAGTTCATCCTTTAGAAGAGACTTCCATAGGATTCATAAGAATATTTCCTCAGATACTGCATGTTCAAAACAGTCTTTGTGCTGGGATGAGAGTCTGACTGGATCTCAATCTCATACCTCCTTCCCACCAGCATCTTGTAGGTGTTGCTCCTCTGTCTCTTTGTAATGAATGCCACCAGGGCAAAGTCTGTGGGCAGCCTCCTTATTCTCACACATAAATACTTAATCTCTTTGCCTGCCTGTCCAAAGGACTTACTCTCTGCTTTCATTTTTTTAAGGGTGTTATTTATTTGTCAGAGACAGAAAAAGCATGCACAAGCAGGAAGGGGGATAGTGCGGGGACAGAGGGAGAAGCAGGCTCCCCGCTGAGCAGGGAGTCTGATGCTGGGCTTGATCCTAGTACCCTGGGATCATAACCTGAGCAGAAGGCAGACGCTTAACTGACTGAGCCACCCAGGAGTCCCTGCTCTCTGCTTTTAATGTCCAATGTGTTTACAAGTTTGTGTCTCAGTACTGACTTTTGGGAGTAAAGTTTACAGGATATGGCAGATGTTGGCCTTCTTACAGTTAGATTCAAGTTTTCCTGAATTGTACTTTAAAATATTTATTTCTCCCACTCTTTTGTTCTTTCTCTCTCCTTCCTTCTTTCTCTCTTTCTTTTCCTCTTCCTTCTCTTTCTTCTTCCTCTTCTTCTGAAACTTTAAGGAAAACTATATTGTATCTCCTCTGCTTATTATTTATTGCTACCATTTTTATGTCAATTCTTTTTAATTCTTTCCTTGTTTCCATTTCATTTTGCTGTCTTTTCTTATTTCTGTATTTATGTGCTGTTCTCTCTTTTCTGTATCACCGTTCTCCTCTTTCTTTTTCCAATTTTATCTTTATTTCTGTAATAGCTTTCTTCTATTTTCCTGAATTCTGCTAGCTTATGTTTTAGAATCTACCGTGTCTTCTGTCATTTTTTTTCTGATTTCTCGCATTTATAATTTCTACTCTTCCATTGGAGAAGTGACTGCTGCATTATATTATTTTTTAATTTATGGTGGAATATTTGTTAACTGTTTTTCTCCGATTTGTGGCATCATTTTCTGGAAAGCATTCTTTATCTGCTTATGTCTCTTTTTTCCACTATTTTAAAAATAAATGTATTACTATATTAATGCTCTGCCCATGATATTTTTATTAATCATAATTACATGAGATGGACTTCCCTGAACCAGGGATTTTAGGTTCAGGTGAATCTGTGTAGTGTTTTGCCTCAATTGTTTCTCAACCACACCAAGCCATGGTAATTTATTCTAATGATAAACCACGGTCCTCCAGATTTCCAGCTAGCTGGTGCCAACAAGAGACATTGGTTCTGCATCACAGAATGAGCGCCTTCTATTTGGGAAATGTATATTTCCTGGCACCTGTTGAATTGTGCCCCACCTGGGTACCGTTAAGACTTTCCACCGCCCCTCTTTCTATGTCACTCTGCATTCTCAACCAGAAATCAATCCTCTATGCCAAGATCTAACTAAGGTTCTTTAAAAAGGGATGTAATTATTACACTTCAGGGTGAACTTTAGCTGCCAATGTATTTTTGCTTGTGTTTCCTTAGATCTAATTTCTGACAATTGTCAAACTGCCAATCCTACATAATTTTGCTAGAAAGGGAGTTTGTGGTGCTATTTTTGTTTGCTTGTTTTTGTTTCCTGTCTCTTTGGTATGATTTCCAGCAAAATAAAGGGGAAGATACTGAGCCTGTATGATAATGTTCATAATGGGAATACTCATGGGTGGTTGTGGGGGAGAGAAAAGGATATTTGTGGAGTTTGAGTTTTTAAAATAATTTCATTGAAGTATATGTAACAGAATAGTATGACAATAATATGTGAAACTTGGTAATATTAAATACGAAATGAGACAACCTGGAAAACGAGCACACATATAAAGGAGGAGATCATTAACAGAGCCTTAAAAACCTCTTACACACTTTTTAAGTCAATATGACCAACCCCCACTACTTGATTTTATTGTTTTAATTATTTTGCATTTGATGAATATTTTATGAATTTATTTCTTATACATTTCTTTTTAAAAAGATTTTATTTATTTATTTGACAGAAAGAGAGAGAGACAGTGAGAGAGGGAACACAAGCCAGAGGTGGGGGGTTGGGAGAGGGAGGAGCAAGCTTTCTGCTGAGCAAAGAGCCCAATGCAGGGCTCTATCCCAGGATCCTGGGATCATGACCAGAGCCAAAGGCAGGCACTTAACCATCTGAGCCACGCAGGCACCCCTCTTTTTTTTTTTTTTCAACATTTAATTTATTTATTTGACAGAGAGAGAAAGAGTACAAGCAGGGGGAGTGATAGAGGGAAAGGAGAGGCAGACTCCCTGCTGAGCCGGGAGCCTGATGTGATCCCAGGACCCTGAGATCATGACCTGAGCCCAAGGCAGATGCTTAACCAACTAAGCCACCCAGGCATCCCTATTTCTTATACATTTCTAAGCTTTCTCTTGACTTCCAATTTTACAAGGAGAAAACATTAAAATGAGTTATGTAAAACTTTAAGAACAAATTATTATTCTTATGTTTTCCTTGTAACAAAATCCTTTTAATTAAGAATAGTTACTTCTTGATAAACTCTGTGTTTGGTTGGATTATAGAAAGAAGAGAGGAGTCCTCAAATATGAACTCACAAAATACCTTAAGATTTCACGGCTAATGTGATATTCCCAAACTCATTAGTATTAATTACACTTAGACCTACTGAAATTTATTTATGCTATATAATTGGGCCTTCCCCATGCAGGCCGACCCCATCAAACTCCAACCTTAAAAAAAA